>JAQQSK010013495.1:0-11470 GCA_028658325.1 Potorous gilbertii
TAGTTTTTTTCCCTTTTCTCGGCATTTTCCCAGCCAGTTACTTGACTTCTGAGAGTCCTCTCCACCCCCTGGCCCAGATCCGCCCAGGAGTGCTTGGGGTCTGAGATTCAAATGCTGCTCCCCAGCCTCAGGGCTTTTGGCGGCAGGCCTGACTGCTCTTCAATGGGAGCTTATCTGCTGGTTCTCAGGTGGGGGCAGGGCCGCCTCCCAGGCTCAGTTCCCTCAGGGGGTTTATGCAGAAATCTCTTGTAATGGAGCCGGGGTGGAGCCCCTGCCCGCCCAGGAGTCTCCGCCTCTGCTGCTGCAGCCACCTCCCGAGGGGGTCCGAGTCCCGGAGATACCCCGCTCCCCTCTCAGCCCGTCTCTCTCACTGACCTGTGCATCTGTGGGTGGAGGGACCTTCGCGGCCGCCCGGAGATTCAGGTCTCTGAAGCCTGCTTGGGTCTGCTGGCTCCTCTCAGTGCTGCGTGGGGGGGCCAACACAATGATTTCTTAAGGGAAAGTCTCCTCTACTCCCATCACTTCCACCAAATTAACTTTCAGAAATAAACATTTAAATATAATTAAACAGAAATATACTGAAACTACTCCGTAGTAATGATAGTACTTCTAAAGTTCTCAAAATAAGTCTGTCACCTTAAATATTTTGAACATTCCTACCTTGTTTGAATTTACACTATTACTTTGTACTACTAAGAAAGAATTTACTAAGTAAAAGTAAACCCAGTCTCTGTTCCAATTATCACCAGTTTCCCATCAATGAAGTACAAATCAGCGTGTGAATATTGTATGAGTCATAGATGAGATCGCTGAGTTCAATCCCCTCATTTATAGATGATGAAACTGAAGCATAGAGAAGTTAGGTGATCTGTCAGGTGTGTCGCACATCTAGCAAGTTATCTGAGGCAAGATTTGAACCTGGTTCTTTCTAACTCCAAATCCTGCACCCTTTCCACTTTCTGATACCAGTGTAAAATTTTATAATAATCATTTCCTTGAAAATCAATTCATTGTCCATATACCTTTTTTAAAAAAGATGCCTGAGTCTCAATTAAGAGGACGGGAGGTTGAATAGATGAGTAGACAGGAATATCTACCTTCTGGTGCTGGGAATTGAAGCCATACCCTTTTAATGCCAAATCAAATACTTTTTTGACTATTTCTCTTACTATGTTCGAGTAAAAAGGGTTACATTTGGAGTCAGAGTCCTAGGGTTCAAATCCTGATTCTGCTACTTCCTGTATAACTTCAGATAAATTTTTTCACTTTTTAGGGCTTCTTTTCCTCATTTATTTCCTTTTGAGGTCATTGCTTCCTCCATCACTAAGCTCTTGGCAAGGAAATTATAGAGAGGATTTATCCATCAAGCAGATGTCTTCTGGAATCTTAGGAGTCTATGATTTAGAAGCAGTGTGATTTTTTTTTTTAGCATAGACAAATTCCACCTAAAGGAGTAATAACAGGAGTTGAATGAGATAAGGAGGTAATATGTCTATGCTTTTGTTAGTTACCTAGGCATGCATGACTCTTCATGACCCACGTAGCATATCAATACTTGGCAAAGATACAAGAACAGTTTACCATTTCCTACTCTGCCATCTCAATAGTCAGAACTAGATTGCCTCAAAGGTCCCTTCCAACTCTAGATCTTGGATCTTAGTATAGTAGATCTAGAGTTGGTCCTTTGATTGTGATATGAATGAGTGCATTGAAGAGTGTTCTAAAAGATTTTAGGAGGAAAGGGTGACTTCTAGGAGAGAAAGCTCAGGAAAGACTAGATAGTAGAGACTGAACCCCAAAGGAAGAGGAGGTTTTCAGTAGGCAAAGGAGCAGGAAAAAAATTGGAAAGAAGTGATGAGTCAGAAGGAGGGAAAGAGAATAATGTGAGATAAGACCAGACAAAAAGGATAGGACTAGATTGTGGAGGGACTCATACATCATGCCAAGGAACTTTGTATTTGGTAAGCAATAGAGAGTCACTGAAAATTCATGTATTTGTACCTGCTACTTAGGAAAATTGCTCTGTAAGCACTATGAAAGGTGATTTAGAGAGGACAAACTAGAAGAAAAACTCATTTAGGAGACTGTAATAACAGGACAGGTGAGAAATTTATAGACAACATTCTATACAAGTAAGCATCTTTAAATGACTAAACTAAATTTAAATTAACTCAGGTCTTCTTGATTCCAGGTTGGTATGAGAAAAACCTCTTTAATGGGTCACAATTTAAATTAGATTTACTTCTGAGGTATGTAGGACCCCATCTGTAGCTTGTATTCTGTGCACATTAACCTGTGTCTTACCCACTTTCCCTATACCTGTAGTCCTAAAGCTTGAAACCACATTCTATTTAGGCAGAAAATATGTGTGTTTGTCCTTCATTGCCAAAAAAGACTGCCATCAGAGAAATGATGACATGACTTGAACTTGACTTTGTTTTGAGTGAGGGAGGGCTGTGCAGGTCACCAGCCTCACTTCTCCTCCAGAGCCATCTGAATCCAGTGACCAGATATTTCTCAGGATGACTGGAGATGACCCAGGATGAGGCAATTGGGGTTAAGGGACTTGAAAATATAAACAGATGACAAAGAACCCATCATCTAAGGATTATATTCACTAAGGTGTGGTCTGCTGTATCTCTCTCATGTATAAATGACCTGGAATTCTCTTCCTTCCCTGAATCTCTCTACCTACTGTCCTAATCTACTGGTTTCTAGACCTGCACTTTCCTTTGGATTATGGTTGCAATCCTTCAGTCTCTGAGTGCTTGAACTTTCTACTTATACAGACCCCTTGACCCATACCTTAATCTCCTGCTCCTCAGACTTTCACTTGTATAAGACCCTGGTAGCTCTCCTAATCCTAAATAGGTGCCTACCATAGTTCTACTGCTTTCCACATCATGGCATGACAATAAACATGTCAGTGGGGAGTTGAGAGACTTAGTTTCTTCAAGAAAGATGCTCTGAAGTTCTGATATTTTTGAGTTCACATAGAAAGAGTGTCTCTACTTACTGGGTCCAGCATCTAGATTCTCAACACATACCCTTAGGGCACTAGGACTGTCTCAGAACTGAGCTTTATTATCAATGGGCTCTGAAGACCTCATCACAAGCTGTTTTTAAAATTAATTGATCTACTTATTTTTTTTTCAACATTCACTTTTATAAGATTTTGAGTTTTACATTTTCCCCCTCCCATTCCTTTCCTTTTCCCCAAGATCATACATATACAATCATATTAAATATATTCCCACAATAGTCATGTTGTGACAAAAGAATCAGGACAAAAGGGAAAAACCATGAGAAAGAAAAAACAAAAAAGAGAAAACAGTATACTTCAATCTACATTCAGTCTCCATAGTTCTTTCTCTGGATGTCATTACAAACTTCTTGACTAGAATACTTACTCTAGTCATATGGAGAATGACCTCAATTCTTCTATGAGACATAAGATGCCTGGAAAAGGAACATGCACACCTACATGCGCGCGCGCACACACACACACACACACACACACACACACACACACAGAGTACCCTATGGCTTAGCATAGTGATATCAAACTCAAACAGGAAGGAAGGGTGCCACTAAACCATATATAAGCATCCTTAGTTGTTGTGGTTTTATCATTTCAGTCACGTCTGACTCTTCCTGACTCCATTTAGGGTTTTCTTGGCAAAGATACTTGAATGGTTTGCCATTTCCTTCTTCAGTTCATTTAACAGATGAAAAACTGAGACAAACAGGATTAAGTGACTTGCTCAGGGTCACACAGCTAGTAAGTGTCTGAGGTCACATTTGAATTCAGGAAGATGAGATCTCCTACCTACAGGCCCAGCAGTCTATCTACTGCATCAACCCGCTGCCCTGTAAGAATCCTTGTAGGTTACATCTTGAATTAAAAAACCACAGATTAACATTATGTTTTTTTGTGGGGGGATTTTTGTTAAGTATTTCCTGCTTACATTTTAATCTGATTCTAGGACACTCAGGAGTGATGCAGTTCACGAGCTGCCAAGAGGCCCCATATTTGGCATCTCCAGTTTATCAGACCAAAGAGACAAAAAAGTCATGCCCATGTAAGGGAAGCTTCTCCTCAGAAAACCCAATGTATCAAGCCTCTTCTCATAACTCAGAGCTTCATCTGGGTTTTGGTGTGAAAAGCAGAAAAGTGGGGCAGCTTCGTTAAATCTTCTGGGCTCGGGAACAGTCTTTGTTCTTCCTTAAGTATTCTTGAAAATAACTCCTGTGTGCTTTTGGGCACGGTGTAGCGTAGCTGTGGCAATTGTACTGCTATTTATGATGATCAGGGCCAACCCTACTGTTTTGGGTCAACCTCTGACCATGGTCCTGACGACACCCTCGATACATATGTGACATAGCCTTCTTAAAAATTTATAGTGATGAGAATATAGGCATGTAGGTTGACGCTTAGTGTTGCCTGTAGTTGTTGTGTTGCTTTAAAAATCATCTGTGATTTTCTTTCCCCAATTGTTTGGTGTCTTTCCAATTTTGTGAAAGCGATACCTCAGTATTTTCAAAACTATTTTACTTCCAGTAAAGATTTCTGTGCTATAAAATGTTTGTATGGTCCAGCCATACTTCTTGAATTCAACCCAAGTGTTTTTCTGCCTTTGCAAATGGGCATATTGGGCACTAAGGTGTTCAAGTCCAAATTCAATGATTGTTCCACTATCATGATAGCAAATATGTTCAAAAATATATTATTTTCTGTTCAATGCTTGTCTTCTTTTCAATTTTATATATCAATGTCTTTGGAGTGACATGGCTTACTTTTGTCTGTTTTTCCTAACCTAGTGTTTCTCCCTTCAACAGGGTATTTTCTAGTCATGCGGTTTCTTCCTACCTGGTATCCTCTCCTTTCCACCCTCCATTTCTCTGGAAGACTATACCCCCACATCCATATCCTACACCTTGTTCCTATAATCCTCTTGTAAGAAAGAAATAGCTTAAAGGATTTTTTTTTTTATCTAGACCTTTGATTTCATCTCTGGGGAACTCTCAGTATAGTAATTCCCTCTAGTGATGCAGATCACTAATTTGTCTGTAACTTACAATCTTAGAAAGTTTCTTAGAGAACTGAGGGGGTAAGTGATTTGCCTATGTAAACCATAGTCTTCCTGACTCTAAGGTAGGGCCTCTAGCCTCTACAACATATTTCCTCTAAGACCTAACAAATTAACATCTAAGAAATTTACAGTCAGGAAAGGATATGATCCAATGATAAAGTTGGAGTTAGGTATAATAGAAGATCAACTCAGATGTTGCATTGGCACCAAGTTTTAGAAGACTCAACCAGTGGTGGAGTAGATCCTTGATTAGAAGTTTTTTATAGTACATGCCCAAGAATAACACAAGATGAGAATGTATGGATGGGTTGCCATGTACCTCCTTACATACTATTTGAGGGAATGCCCAGATCAATGAAGTGATGTAGCAAGTATATGGACAAGAATGGAGCATGTCTTGAAAATTGGATGGTAAGAGGAATAGGAATTATGCCATAAAGAGATCAACTTGAAGCAATTGGAGATATTTTAACTAGAAGTAAAATTGTCATCATTATGTCATCTTAATTTTTATGCTTCATCAGTCACCAGGGCCAATAAATTCATCACAGTATTGAGTCTCTCTGTACTTGTTCCTCAAAAAGCAAATGTAGATTGTTTGTGGAACAATACTAAAAATCTGTCTCCTTGGTAGAACTTATCTGAACTTCGGTCTGCTTCCAGAGCCCTGGAGAATTCAGTAGCAACTCCATGTCCTAAAAAAGACATCAGAGTAAGGCTTTCTGTAAAGTTTCTTTAAATATTTAGAGTTATCATGTGGAAGATGGATTAGAACTATTCTGCTTTGTCCTGGAATACATCTAAGTAGTGCAGTGAATTGAGCTCTGGGCCTGGTATCAAAAAAGGCCTGAGTTCCAATCCAACTTCAGATACTTACTAGCTGTTTGACCCTAGGCAAGTCACTTAATGCTGTTTGCCCCAGTTACCTTGTCTATAAAATAAGCCAGAGAAGGAAATAACAAACTACTCCAGTGTCTTTGCCAAGAAAATCTCAAATTGATCTTCCCAAAGAGTTAGACACAGTTGAACAACAGAGAACTGGTATTGGTAGATGGAAGTTACAAGGAGGAAAGTTATTGTTTGATATAAGGAATAACTAAATAACTAGAATTGACTAAAAAATGGACTGGAGTGTGAATTGCTAACTAATTTATGAAGTTATGAAATGGGGCAGGCATACCTGGTTCTTTGAGTACTCACTTGGAAAGACCATGATGGCAGCAGGAAGTGACGCTTCAATCATATTTTAATAAGGCACAGAGGATACAGGGGCGGACAGGCACAGAAACTACAGGGATAAGTGATGAAAGATGTCTGAGGGAGTGCAGAGGCAGATGGCAAGGGGAGAGGGAGAGGGTGGTAGAGGGAGGCAAGCGGTGTAGGGAAAAGGATGAGAAGGGGGAGAGGCCCAGAGAATCACTCATATAGGCATGAATTAAAGTTGGAAGCACCTGGCAGAAAGGACCCAGATGGAAATAAAAGAATGCTTGAGGAAAAGGAGTTTAAGGTCTCATTTTATAAGGTTTTGGGGTGGGAACAGACTAAGTCTTATCCATGTCACCTTGGGGTTAGTTCATTAACATATCCAAATCATCTCAAAGTTATTTGTAAAACTAAAGTTAACATATGCACTTCATCTGAAAGTTACCTGTAACATTTGGGGTTCTTTGGTCTTACTGTGGGTGTCAGGAACTTATCTGGGATTTATATATAATAGGACCAAAAGGTCCCTGGCACCAAAGCCTAGATGGCTTTCCCTGATTTAGCACATATTACTAGGAAGTGATTTTTGGTTAATATGTGATACATTTTGCAAGTCACGCTCCTTTGATCTTTGGGGTGGTTTGTACACGTTTTCTAGGTTCCCCTTTGCAATCTTACTTCTTGCCATTGTTACTTTGTGCTGACTACTTAGGAACTTACTTGCTATAATGACTTAGAGGAAGACAATGGTCGGAGGGACCAGAACAGTCATACACAAGATACAATCTTAACACAGGTTGCCTCGACATGTAGCGAGTTATCTGTCAGAAGAGGTATTCAAACAAAGACTGGCTCAACCAACAAGCATTTATTAAATGTCTGTTCTTTTCCAGGCATTGTACTAATGTCTGGGAGTAAAATACAACAATTAAATTGTTTTCACCCTCAAGGAACTTGCCTTCTCTACAAGGTGACAACATGTTCACCTACTAGCACATACAAAGTACACATGAAGTTATTTGGGGAAAAAGCAGTGGCAACTGAGGGGATCAGGAAAAGTCTCATGTAGATGTTAACATCTGAGCTGGATTGTGAAGGAGACTAGAAGTTTCCTGAACTTCCTAGAAGTCCACTAGGAAGTGAAGATAAAAAAGGGGAATGCACAGCCTGGGCTGTGCTTGTGGTTTGTCCTTCACTCTTAAAAATGACCGTGACATCAGGGAGACAATGACGTGACTTGCAGTTGACTTTGAGTTGAGTGAGGGAGGGTGTGCAAAGTCACCAGCCTCACTTTCTCCTTCGGAGCCATCAGGGTCCAGTGGCCAGAAATTCATCAGGACAACTGGAGATGGTCCAGGATGTAATGAGAAACCCTGGCCTTCTTAGACTAAGGCTTCTTCAAGTTCTCATTTTGAGTGAGGCAACACCCATTCAGTGAAGAGGCCTCTTTAAGATGTGAATCAAGGGATGGCCCCTTTAATCCAAAAAAAAAAAAAAAAAAGATATGGAAAGGGAAGAAATGGAGTAAGGTCTTAAGTAACAGCAAGAAGGCTAGCTTTGCTAGACCATAGGCTATATGAAGCAGAATAATCTAATAAGGCTGGAAAGGGAGCTTAGAGTCAGGTTGTGAACAGCTTTAAATGCCAAGGGACTTTGTATTTTATTCCAGAGGTAATAGGAAACCACTGAAATTTATTAAGTAGTGGACTGATATGGTCAGACCTGTGCTTTAGAAATATCACTTTGGCATCTGAGTGGAGAAGACTGGAGGCAAGGAGACCATTTGGAAAACAATTAAAACCCAAGAGATGAAGAGAGATATTAAGGAGCTAGAACCAAGTTTCAGCCAGTGATTAGATATGTGACGTTAGAGTCAGTCAAGAGCTGAGGTTATGTACCTGAATTGGAAGGATGGTAGAGCCCTGAAAAGAAATAAAGAGGCTCAGAAGTGAGCTTGGGGGGGAGGGGAGAGAGAATTCTATTTGGAGCTCATTGAGTTTAGGATGACTGTAGGACTTTCCATTTGAAATCTCCAATTGGCAGCTGGTGATGCAAGATTAGAAGGCAGGTGAGAGTGGGGGACTAGCTAACTAGAACTGTGAGTCATCTGCATAAAGATGAGCTGATGAAGTCATGAAGCGCGAATATAGAGAGAAAAGAAAAAAGGGTCTTGACAGAGCTTTGACATACACTCAATTATGGTATATCAGAATACGGAAAAATGCAATCCAGCAACAATGACCACTGGTCTGAGATACTGAGGAAAGGATTGATGCTTAAGGGATCTAATTAACCCAAGTAGCCTCCACAGTTCTTTCCAACCTTGAAACTCTGTTATTCTATGACTCGGGAAGCTAAGTGCTACAGTGGCAGGTCCTGTGTCAGGAAGACCTGAATTCAAATCTGGCCTCAAACATTTATTAACTGTGTGACCCTAAGCAAGTCACTTAACCCCAAAGGGGTCAAGAAGAGTTGAACACAACTGAAAAAAAAATGACTAAACAACCATTTGGTTCTAGGTGGAGAGATGCGGTATACCAAACTGAATGTGTATATGCTGTAAGTGGTCTAATCAGGAGTGAAGGGTCCTGAAGAAATGGCTGCTGTCCCCAGCCCTTTTTCAGGGTTATCCATTCCTTCTGCCACAAAGTCTGGGATATCAGAATATCATACTACTCTCCTTAGATCTGTCCTTTGTACTTGTCCTATTATCCTTTGTATTACAATTTTCTTTCTATTTGTTCTATCTCTGCTACAAGATCGTAAGTCTATCATAGTCATCTAATACATATTTGTTGAACTAAATTTAATTAATATCTTTCTCATTGCCATTTCAGTCTTCCATATCTAGTCAATAGGGAGTTTTTCCTGGTACATTTTGATTCATTCAAATTGAACCCTTTAGTTAGCATCCACTGTTCTCATCTTAGGACAAGAATCTCCTCCTTCCCAAAACCAAATCATTCATACCTGTGCATGAAAGTAAACTCAGTCATTTCTTAAAAGGTCCCATTTCTAATTGGAAAAGTCTCTGCCAGGATTGTCAGCAATCTATAATCTCTGGTTTATAAGCTTTCATTCACCAGACTCTCTAACTGTGGCATTGTACTCCAAATGAATGTCATATTCATAGATTTAGGGCTGAGAGGGAATCTGAGAGGTCACTGAGTCTAAGACTCTCATTTTATAGTTGAGGAAACAGGTTAAGTGATTTGCCTAGAGTCATACAGCTAGTAAGCATCTGAGGAAAAATTTGAGCCCAGGTCTCCTACCGCCAAAGTCTAGTACTCTATCTACTACACAACACTGCCACCTACTAAAGTAACATGGCTTTTATCTCCTAGAGGAAGTTATGCCTCCATGCTTTTGTCCCAATGAAGACACTACTTTTGTCACAAATTAGCATTGCAATCTGTATCTATCTGTAGAGAACAAAACATCTCAGGATGGACCACCAGTTCTTGTTTTCCCTCACAGAATGTTAGACCTTCTAAATCACCCTATTCAAATTTCTCATTTTATAGGAGAGAAAATTGAAGCCAAAGAAGGGAAAAGGCATTCCTCTGGTTATGCAGTTATTAAGCAACAGAGTCAAAATTTGAACCCAGGCCTTTTGAGTCTTTGGACAAGGGTTTCTTATCCCCCTGAGATCCATAAGGGTTAATGAACTTGGACAGAAAAAAAAACTACATCTTGATTTTCATTAACCTATAACCAAAATCTAGCATTTTCTTCAATTATGAGTTTTTTTGAAACATTCTGAGAAAGAGTTCATAGGCTTCACCAGACTGCCCAAAGGATCTATGTCACACATCCAAAAAATGATAAAAACTAGGAACGTGCTGGTAAATGTTGAACAACTGGATCTCTGGGGAAATAATATGCAACACACTTTTAAAGTATATTCTGCCATATTGACATTTTCCCCACCACTTTCTTAAGTCTACAGAATCATCAAAATAATAAATCAAGCCCTGATTTATAGCCTTTATCTATTTCTAAAATGTGCGTGCTCACACTGAAAATTTAACAATTGAGTGGTCCAAGCTGGCTGCAGCACACCCCTGATTAAGGACACTTTTGCTTCAGACTCATCTAATTCAAAGTCTTTTTCCACTATACCATGATGCTCCTGTGTATTGAGGGAACAATCTGTTTCTAGAAGGATTCTGGTCAGGGACCTAGTAGACATAGAACTGGATAGAGAATCACAAGGCTGGTATTTGAATCCTGCTTCTAAAACTTACCATATGTGTGATCATAGCCAGGTCCCTCAATCTCTCTGAGCTTTAGTTTTCCCCTTCAATAAAATGGAGTAAATAATACATAATCCGCCTCCCAGAAGTTGTCATGAAAAAAGCTCTTGACAAACTGTAAGACTCTGTTCAATATGTTTTCATCACTGGTGTCATCAAATGAATGGAAACCTGAGTTTTAGCTCCAGTTCTATCAAAAATTAGCAATGCGACCTAAACTTTCCTAGGACTTTTTCTTATCTCTAAAATGGGGTTTGAGTGGGAGGAAAAGAAGGAAGGAAAGAAGCATTTACTGTCTACAAGAAGACAATGTCTACTAGTTAGCAAATACCATGCTAACTAAGCTTTGGGGATACAAGGAAAGGCAAAACATAGTCCCTACCCCTGAGGAGCTCCCAGTCTAATGGAAGTGACAACATGCAAACATCTAAGTACAAATAAGCTCTAAACAGAATCCACAAAAGATAAGCAACAGCAGAAAAGCACTAGAATTATGAGGGATTGGGAAAGACTTCCTGTAGAAGGTGGAATTGTAGCTGAGACCTGAAAGAAGAGAGGGAAGCCAGGAGGCAGAGATGAGAAGGGAGAGCATTCTAGGCATGGAGGACAGCCACTGATGATGCCCAGCACCAAGAGATGGAGTGTCCTGTGCAAGGAATTGCAAGGAGACCAGTATCGGTGTCTTGAGGAAAGAGAGCAGGGGGCAAAGTGTAAGAAGATTGGAAAGGTGGAAGGATGGGTGCCTAAAGTGTGAAGGACTTTGAACATCAAACAGAAGAATTTATATTTTATCCTGGAGGTGATAGAGAGCCACTAGAATTTATTGAGTGAGGTGGGGGAATGATATGGTGGGGGAATGATATGGTGGGGGAATGATATGGTGGGGGAATGATATGGTGGGGGAATGATATGGTGGGG
>JAQQSK010013496.1:0-11469 GCA_028658325.1 Potorous gilbertii
TTTTGATTTTGGTAATTTGATTTTATTCTTTCTTTTTTTAATCAAATTGACCAAATATTCAATAATTTTATTAGTTTTTTCATGAAGCTAATTATTAGTTTTATTTATTAGTTCAGGGGTTTTCTTATTTTAAATTTTGTTTTTCTCTCCTTTGGTTTTCAGTGCTTCTAATTTGGTATTTACTTGGGTACTTTCAATTTGTTCCTGTTCTAGCTTTTTCAGCTGCGTGCCTAAGTCATTGATCTCCTCTTTCTCTATTTTATTTATGTACGTATTGAAAAATACAAAATTTCCCCTAAGAATTGCTTTTGCAGTATCCAATAAGATTTGGGAGGTTTTCTCACTATTGTCATTCACTTGAATGTAGTTGTTGTTTGTTTCTATGATTTGTTTTTTAACCCACTCCTTTAGGATCGGATTATTTCGTTTCCAATTAATTTTTTGTTTCTTTTTCCAAGACCTTTTATTACATTTTGTATTTATTGCAATATTATCTGAGAAGGAAGCACTTCTCCAGTTGACTATGAGGTTTCTATGCCCTAGACCACGGTCAATTTTTGTATATTTGCCATGTAGTGCCGAGAAAAATGTATATCCCTTTCTTTCCCCATTCAGTTTTCTCCAGTAATCTATCATATCTACATGATCCAGTCTTTCATTCAGTTTTTTAACTTCTTTCTTGTTTATTTACAGATTAGATTTATCATGTTCTGAGAGGGGAAGGTTGAAGTCACCCTCTAGTACAGTGTTGCTCTCTATTTCTTCCTGTAACTCCCCCAACCTCTCCTCTAAGGATCTGAATGTTACACCATTTGGAGCACACAAGTTTAGCAATAACATTGTCTTCATTGTCTATCATGCCGTTTAGGGGGATATAGTCTCCCTCCTTATTTCTTTTGATTAGATCAATTTCTGCTTTTGCTTTGTCTCAGATTAGGATTGCTGCCCCTGCTTTTCTTACATCAAGTGAAGCACAATATATTCTGTTCCAACCTTTTAAGTTTAAGCTGTGTGTATTGCCCTGTTTTAAATGTGTTTCTTATAAACAATATATTGTGGGATTATGACTTTTAATCAATTCTGCTATCCATCTATGTTATATGGGAGGTTTCATTCCATTCACATTCACAGTTATGATTACAGTCTGTGTTTTCCCTTCCATCCTATTTCCCATTATTTGTGTTTTAATTCTCCTGTCTTCTTTCACCTCCTTAATAAAGTTTTCTCCTTTGATGACCACCTCCAATACTCTTCCCTTTCTTCTTTCAGGCCCCCTCCCTTTTACTCCCCTTTACCCTTACTACTTCTTCCCTCTCTTTTGGCTTCCCCTCCCCTTTCTTCCACCTTCCCCTACTACTGCCTATAGACCTACTTATATTTATATACTTAATTAAGTTTATTGTTCCCTCCTTGAACCAGATCAGATGAGAATTCCTCTCAAGCAATGCTCATCACCCTCCCCTCTTTTCCTATGTTATGATATAATTTTGTACATCTTCCTGTGATGTAATTTACCATTTTCTACTTCCTCTTTTTCACATGTCCTATTTCAATCCCCCACATATTTAAATCACATTTTTATCATCACATCAGTTACTTTATGCCCTTTCCCTATATCTATGTATATATCCCGTTCATGTTTCATAGTAGATGTGCTGTCCTCATGATTGATAAGTATCATCTTCTCTAAGAAGGAGGTTAAATGTTTGCCCAAATGGAGTAACAAGTTTTTCTTTTCCCCTGCTTACCATTTTATGCCTCTCTTGAAACCTACTTTTGCAGATCAAATTTTCTGTTGAGTACTGGCCTATTTGTCAGGAAGGTCTGGAAATCCTTTATTGAGTTGAATGTCCATCACCTTGCCTGAAATGCTATGCTGACCTTTGCTAGGTAATTGGTCCTTCGTTGTACTCCCAGCTCCTTTGCCTTGCGAAATACCATGTTCCGATTCCTTCGATCTTTTAACGTAGAAGCTGCAAGGTCCTGTGTGATACTGACTGCAGCTCCTCGGTATCTGAATGGTTTCTTTCTGGCTCCCTGTAGTATTTCCTGCTTCTCTTGATAGGTCTTAATTTTGGCAACAATATTTCTTGGTGTTTTTAGCTTGGGACACTTTTTGGTAGGTGAACAGTGGATGCTTTTTTTAACATAAATTTATTTATTTAATACGTCACAATCATTTTCACAAAATTTTGGGTTCCAAATTTTCTCCCCATTGGTTGCCTCCCCCCACCGCAATACACCAAGAATTATGATTTCCCCTATCACCAATCTGCCCTCTCTTCTATCATCACCCCCTTCTCGTCCCCATCTTCTCTTTTGTTTTATAGGACCAGATAACCTTCTATTCCCCATTACCTGTATTACTTATATCCTAGTAGTAAAAGCAATTCTAGATAGTTTTTCCTAAAACTTTAAGTTCCAGCTTCTCCCCATACCTCCCTCCCCACCCATTCCCTTTGGGAAGGCAGGCAATTCAATATAGGCCATATCTGTGTAGTTTTGCAAACGACTTCCATAATACTCTTGGTGTGTAATTTAACTATATTTCCCTCCATCCTATCGTGCCCCCCATTTTTTCTATTCTCTCTTTTGATCCTGTCACTCCCTGAGTGTAGACTTCAAATTGTTTCCTCCTCCAATTGCCCTCCCTTGTATCATCCCTCCCACCCTGCTCACCTCCTTCTCCCCCAATTTCCTGTATTGTAAGATAGGTTTTCACACCAAAATGAGTGTGCTTTTTATTCCTTCCTTTAGTCGAATGTGATGAGAGAAAACTTCATGTTTTTTCTCAGCTCTCCTCTTTTTCCCTCAACTAAAAAGTCTCCTGCTTGCCGCTTCTATGAGAGATAGTTTACCCCATTCCATTTCACCCTCTCTCCTCCCACTACATTTCTCTCTCACAGTTCACCTTTATTTCTTTTAAGATATGATCCCATCCTTTTCAATTCACTTTGTGATCTCTGTCTCTGTGTGTGCGTGCATGAGCGTATGTGTGTGCGCATGCATGCATATACATGTGTGCACGTGTGTGTGTGTATCTGTGTGTGTAATCCCACCAACTACCGAGATACTGAAAAGTTTCAAGAGTTACAAATATTGTTTTTCCATGTAGGAATGTAAACAGTTCAACTTTGGTAAGTCCCTTATGACTTCTCTTTGCTGTTTACTTTTTCATGCTTTTTCTCATTCTTGTGTTTGAAATTCAAATTTTCTTTTCAGCTCTGGTATTTTCATCAAAAATGCATGAAAGTCCTCCATTTCATTGAAAGTCCATATTTTCCCCTGAAGTATTATACTCAGTATTGCTGTGTAGGCGATTCTTGGTTTCAGTCCTAGTTCCTTTGACTTCAGGAATATCCTGTTCTGCGCCCTTAAGTCCCTTAATGTAGAAGCATTTAGACCATGTGTTGTCCTGATTGTATTTCCACAATACTGGAATTGCTTCTTTCTAGCTGCTTGTCATATTTTATCCTTGGTCTGGAAACTCTGGAATTTGGCCACAATTTTCCTCAGAGTTTCTATATTTGGATCTCTTTCAGGCAGTGATCGGTGGATTCTTTTCATAATTATTTTCCCCAGTCATTCTGGAATATCAGGGCAGTTTTCCATGACAATTTCATGGAAGATGATGTCTAGGGTCTTTTTTTGATCATGGCTTTCAGGTAGTCCCATAATTTTTAATTGTCTCTCCTGGATCTATTTTCTAGGTCCCTTGTTTTTCAATGACATATTTCACATGGTGTTCCATTTTTTCTTTCTTTTGGGTTTGTTGTGTGATTTCTTGGTTTCTCAGAAAGTCAATAGCCTCCATCTCTTCCATTCTAATTTTGAAATAACTGTTTTCTTCAGTGAGTTTTTGTACCTCCTTTTCCATTTGGCAAAATCTTCTTTTGATAGCATTCTTCTCCTCATTGGCTTCTTGAACATCTTTTGCCAATTGAATTAGCCTATTTTTCAAGGTATTATTTTCTTCAGCGTTTTTTTGAGTCTCCTTTAGCAAGGTATTGACCCATTTTTCATGCTTTTCTTTCATCTCTGTCATTTCTCTTCCCAGTTTTTCCTCCACCTGTCTAACTTGATTTTCAAAATCCTTGTTGAACTCTTCCATGGTCTGAGCCCATTGGATATCTTTTTTGAATGTTTGGAATACAAAGGCCTTCACTTCTATATCTTTACCTGATGGTAAGCGTTGTTCTTTCTCATCAGAGAGGAAGGGCAGAAACATCTACTCACCAAGAAATAACCATCTAAGGTCTTATTTTTTCCCCTTTTCTGGCCATTGTTACAGCCAGTGACTTGGCTTCTGAGATTCCTAGCCACACCCAACTTGCCTCCAGATCTGCCCAGCTGGTACTTGGGGTCTGCGATTCAAATGCTGCTCTCAGCGTCAGGACTTTCAGCTGGAGGCAGGGCTGTTATTCAATGTGAGCTTAAGTTCTAGTGGTCAGGTGGGTGCAGGGCCACCACCAGTGGCTCAGTTCTCTGAGAGCATTTACGTAGAGACCTTCAAAAATTGATCTGAGCTCCTGCCTGCTTTGGGAGCCCCTGTCTGCTGCTATTTCCACCTGCCTCCCAAAGGGACCTGAATCGGCCTGCTCCCCTCTAGACCCACCAAACAGTCTCTCTCACTGACCTGTAGCACCTGTGGGTTGATGGACCTACGCTGCCGCTGGAGATTCTGTCCCTTAAACCTCACTGATCTGCTCCTTTCGGGGCTACGTTGCAAGGGCTGTCCTGGGCTCTGCTGTGATCCATGCGCTATGGGCCTTTGGTAACGGTTTTCAGGTCTCTCTGGAATAGAAATCTCCTCCACTCCATTATTCTGTGGCTTCTACTGCTTGAGAATTTGTTAGGAGTTCTTCTTTTCAGATATGTTATAGGCTGTGGGGTCAGTGCTAGTGTATGTGTATCTTTCTACTCTGCCATTTTGGCTCCTCCCCACTTTCAAACATTCTTCATGAAAAGAGAAGAACTGAAAGAAAATGTGACTTTCATACACAAGAATCAAGAAAAGAATGAAAATGTAAACAGCAAAGATAAAGCATAATGGACTTACTAAAGTTAAATTGTTCAGATTCCTACATGGAAAGACAATATTTGTAACTCTTGAAACTTTTCTCAGTATCTGGGTATTTGGTGGGAATACAGATACACTCATACACACACACACACACACACACACACACACACACACACACACACAGATACACACACACACAGACAGAGACAGAGAGAGAGAGAGTGACAGAGAGTGACAGAGAGCCCAGGTTACGTTCAATAGGATTGGAACCTACCCTAAAACCATGAAATTAAGTGGTGAGAGAAGAATATAAAACTTACATTGAGAATTCTATTGAAATCCATAAGAAGAGTAGCAGTCAAGGCTGGGCTAGGCTTCTTCTCCACTCTGTTGTTCTGTGGATTCTGCTGCTCTAGAATTTGTTGAGAGTCTTTCTTTACAGGTATTTTATGGGCTGTGGGGGTAGAACTAGCCTATGTTTGGCTTTCTACTGTGCCACTTTGGCTCCATCCCCAGGAACAACCTAAAACATTTTCAAATGATTCATGATGCAAAATGCCATCTATATCCAGAGAATGAACTTCCGATTTTGAACACAGAATGAAGCAGACTATTTGCTCCCTTATGTTTTATTTTGTTTAGGTTTTTCTTGTGATTTCTCCCATTAATTCTATGCAAGATGACTAATGTGAAATGTATGCATCCCATATAATATTGCATGCTGTCTCAGAGAGGGAAGGGAGAAGTTGGGGAAGAAAATTTAAACTCTGTGGAAGTGATTTTTGAAAACTGAACACAAACAAATAAATTTTAAAATAGAATTGGGCAAGTAGAAGCTAGTGACTCTATGAAAATCAAGAATCCATCAAAAAAATTAAAATATGAAAAATAGAAGAAAATGTAAACTATTTCACTGGAAAAACACTTGTCCTGGAAAATTGGTCTAGGAGAGAAGATGTAAAGGTTTTTGATCTACCAGAAAGTCATGATACAAAAAAGAATGTGAAAAATATCTTCCAATAAATCAGCGAGAAAAACTGCTTATAGCTCAAAAATTTAGAGGAGAAAATAGTCATTGAAAGAATCCAAAGATCCCGTCTTGGGAGAGACACCAAATTGAATAGCAAAGGAACATTGTTGCCAAATTCTAGACATTTCAGATCAAGGAGATAATACTTCAAGTAGCGAGAAAAACAATTCAAATATCAAGTAACTACAGTTAGAAACGTACAGTTCCTTGCAGCTTTTACATAAAAAACTGGAGGGATTGGAATATGATATTCTGTAAGGCAATGGAACTTAGACTACAACAAAAAATGAACTATCCAGCAAAGCCAAGTATAATATTTCAGGCAAGGCTACTGACATTCAGCGAAATAAGGGATTTCCAGATCTTCCTGATGAAAAGCCCAGAGACAAAGAGAAAATTTGATCTTCAAATACGAGACTTAAGAGAGGCATAAAAAGGGAAACATGGGGAAAAACAGAAAAAAATAACCACTTGTTATTCAATATGGAAAACTGCAGCTTTATTTGGGAGAATGATTTGTTAAAAATTAGTAATAAATACGTAGCAGGTATATCCATCAAAATCCTTTCCACTCTTTTGAGTATTCCCATGCAAGTTTCCCTGAACTTAGGAATTTTTCTCTTCCCTCACAGTTTCCTGCGAGGGGTTGCCATAGAATTCTCAATGTAAGATTTTTATTTATGTGTGAAATAATAAGAGAAGAAAACTTCATCTTTTGTGACTTTCATATTAAGTAAAAGTGATTTAAAAACAAAATTATTGCAAAAATACTTTTGCAATATGATTTGGACATTTGAATTGTCCTCATGAGTCATTCATTTCAGGTTGTCTAATGGCTCTACCCTAGGATCAACGTATCAGCCACATATTTTTTAACCATTTATTATTTGTGAGGTTTTCATACAATAGACCACCGAACAAAGATTCAGAGATTACTTATTTATTCGCCTTTTTTTGTATTTTGGCCTGTTAAAGACAATCTTTCCCATCAAGTCCCTCTTTTTCCTATGTAGTTGTCTTTTTAAGTGATTAGCTTAGGGTTTAAAGGGATAATATCTACCCTGATGATATCACCAGCGGCAATAGTAAGAGCTTATTATCAAAAGTTATATGTTGCTTATAGATTTTCAAAGCACTTAACATTTGATATCTTCTTTTTATGCTGTCTGTTCTATGAGGTATGATTGCTCATATTTTATAACTGGAAGAAGTGACTGTGAGAGTTTTAGTAACTTTGCTGTGGTCGTGAAACAGGAAGCAAACATGGTAGAATTTGAATTTAAGTCTTTCTACTTTTAAGTCTAGGATTCCATCCACTATGCCAATTTAAAAAAATTCCTTACATGCAGGAATGATTTACCTGAAAACTATTAACTACCAGGATTTGTATTAGGAGATGAATACATGAAGTTTATAATAAATCCTATGTGTCATTTTCACAACTAAGTCAACTGTAAGTTATAGAGACTATGACACAGTCGGTCATTTTTTTAACTATTGAGTTGTCTTCTCTAACCTTTGTCATACTTTCTGATGATGCTAACTATACCAATGACAACAACAAGAAATTGAAGGAATAAAAGTAGGAAATGAGGAAACAAAAGTATCATTCTTTGAATATGATATTATGATATACTTGGAATATCCTAGAAAAATCACCTGAAGAACTCATTGAAACAATTAACATTTTTATCAAAGTTACAGGTTGTATAATTAACCCACATACAACTGAATAGTGATGTAAACATTATGCATTAGCTACTAACAAGGAGATCACAGAGATTTCTTACAAAAAAAATTATGCACTATGACCATGTGGAATTTATGGCAGAAATGCAAGTCGGTTTTAATTTTGGTAAAATAATGATCACAATTAACCACACCAATAAGAAAACACCAAAAATGATATGAATATATCAATAAATTCAGAAGAAACTATTTTTATTGAATATAGCACCCATTCCATAAAACATAGAATGAATGGAATCTGCTTTAAGATGATCAGCAAAATCTATCAAAATCCAATAGCAAATCTTGTCTATGATATGAGCGAACTTTCCTAAAACCTTCCTATGTAGATTAGAGGTGAAGCAAGGATGTTCGTTATCAGTATTATCACTCAATATTTTGTTAGAAGTATTGGATTTATTCTTTCCCATTGAGTTTTGTTGGTAATATTTAGAAATACTGATGACTTGGCATCAATATTTTAAGAGAAATTGGCCCATAGTTTTGTTATTTCTTTTTTGCTTTCTTTAACTGAGGCATCAAGACGAAATTTGTGCCATGAGAGGAAACTGGTAGAATTCATTTTTTTACCTATTTCCTCAAACAATATGTATTATGTTGGCCTTAACTATTCCCTAAATGTTTGGTAGAACTCATTGTACATCAATATGCTTGTGTGATTTTTTTTCCTTTATGGAGTACATTTGTGGATTATTCAATTTATTTTTTAACAACGTAATATTTATGTATTCTATTTCCTCTATTTCCTAATCTATTAAGGTAGGAAATTTATATTTTCTGTGACTATACATCCATATAATTTGAAATGAGAGTTTTACAGCCAACCAAATGAACAAAACAGTTTCTGATAATTTTTTAATTTCATTTACGTTTGTAGTGCATTCCCCTTTTCACTTTTGATTCAAATAATATTGTTTTCTCTTTTTTTAAATCAAATTCCTCAATAATTTCTTTTTTCTAATTGTCCTCTAGATGCACACACAATTCTTTGATCAGTTCTTTCTCACTGTTATTAATGTACAGTTTTACAGATATAAATTTTTCTCCAAGTACTGCGTTGAGGGAAACCCACAGTTTTTGAAATGTTGTCTCATGCTTGTCATCTTAAATGAAATTTTGATGGTTTCTATCATTTTGCTTTGACTCCCTCACTCATTAGGAGAAGAGTGTTTAGTTGCCAATTAACTTTTAATGTATGTATTCATAATAATTTATTGAATATAAGTTATATTATGGTACAAAAAATGCACATTCAATTTATCTAATTTTCTACATGTTGGGAATACTTATGTCATAATGTGTGGTCAATAAAATCATAATTCCTTTTTCCGTTCTATTTTCTTCAGAGATCTAGCATATCTAAATTTTCTAAGTTTTATTCATCTCCTTAATTTTTTGTTTATTTATTTTCATTTAAAAGTAGTTACAACAAAGTCTCAAAGAAAATAATGCAAATTGGACACAAGTCAAAAACGAGTTAAAGAAAGACATAAGAGTGGTAGAAGAAATATTAGGGGGAAAAGAGTAACGATAATTATGAAACACAACCAACAGTTTGTAAAAAAACCTTCAAAAAGAAAACAAAAAAGAAAATAACCCCTTAAAAACAAAATTAGCTAAATGGCAAAAGAGGTACTAGCAATCGCTGAGGAAAAATAATAATTCCCCAAAAACAGAATAGATCAAATTGAAATGGACCTATCATATAAAGAAAAAAATTACATAAAAGTTATTATCAAAAAGTGGAAAATAATGACACTATAAGACATCAATAAACAATAAAACAAAGGCAAAGAAATACAAAAAGAAAGTATTTGGGAAATATATCATTGGAAAAATGATAACTGAACTAGAAAATAGATGAAGGAGAGATAAATTAATAATTATTGGACTACCTGAAATCCAAGATTCAAAAAATGATCAGAGATGTCATATTTCTATACGTTATAATGTAAAATTGCTTGTATATTAGATTCAGAAGATAAAATTGAAATTTCAATAATCTACTGACCACTACCTGAAAGATATCCAACATACAATCTCAGAACAAAAACATGGCCAAACTTTTCATGCTGTCCAAGGCACAAAGAAAATACCTTAAGAACTCAGAAAGCAACAACAAATATATTATGAAGAAGTAAGTAAAGTCCAGGAATATATAGCAGCTTTTACCTTAAAGAAGAATACTTCAGATAGGATAACTGGAAAATGTATTAGAAGAAAGAGATACCTAATGTAGGAAGACTTCACAAAAAGATATTGTAATATTGCGGCAAGTGAGACTATTTACCTTGCTATGACTCCATAGCTAAAACCTATCAGTGATTGAATATACACACCTTTACCCCTCAAAACTGAAGGCTTCATCCACAGTTTCTTCCAATGTCTCGTGTGTGTGTGTGTGTGTGTGTGTGTGTGTGTGTATGTTCGTGTTTAATGAAAGATAAGCTTATAGAAGTATGTAATTGGGAAGATGAGGTGTAAATCCTCCAAATGACTATTTTGTAGAAGGAATACATTTAGCATATCAGAAGTCTTCCAAATTCTCTGTCAGTCAGGCTTGAAAGAAGATCAGCATTTTTAAAGGTGGAAAAAGGTAAAAGGAATTAGAGAAATGAATTTTGGTAGCAAAGTTCCAAGAGGAAAATATTGAGTATTTAAATTCGCAACCTAATTTGTGACCTTAGATTTAATTTCTTCCAATAGAATATTATACATTTTCTTTCTCAAACCACATTTTATTTTCATTCAAGGTCAATTTTCCTCTATCCCATATTCACAAGGTCATAAATTTAGAAGACTAGAAGTTCCTAGGTGGGGATAGGGAACCTGGAATGGTGAGGCCACATGTAGCCCCCTATGTCATCAGGTGAGGTCCTTTGACTGAATCCAACCTTCAAACAACAAATCCCCCTAATAAAGGAATTTTTTTCTGTAAAACTTGGTCCCAATCATTAAGCAACAGCTTAGGACCTGGACATGTTGCCTCTAGGCCATAGGTTACCCATCTCTGCACTAGAGCTTCTAGAGTGCAAATCACTAATTTCACTGGTTACAAAACAAACACAATGAAAGTTCATTTTTTCCCAAGGCACATAAGAAATTAAAAAGAGGGGCAGAGCCAAGATGGCGGAGTAGAAAGACTCAACTATGCTAGGTCCGAACCCACAGCCCATAGATTTCCTGTAACAAGAACATCTGACAAATTCTGGAACACTGGAAGCCACGCAGCAACACAGTGAAGGAGATTTCCGTTGCAGAGAGCCCTGAAAAACTGACCACAAAGGTACCCCGGACGGGACCGGAGCCCTGCTCGCCGAGCGCTCCCCTCCCCCGCCCCTGCCACGCGGCACTGAGAGGAGCCAGCAGACCCAAGCAGGCATCAGGGACCTGAATCTCCGGCAGCTGCGAAGGTCACTCCACCCACAGACGCACAGGTCAGTGAGAGAGACGGGCTGAGAGGGGAGCGGGGAACCCCGGGACTCGGACCTCCTGGGAAGCGGCCGCTGCCGCAGAGGCTGAGGCAGCTCGGCCAAAGGCAGAGGCAGCTTGGCCAGAGACTCCCAAAGCAGGCTGGAGCTCCACCCCAGCTCCACTACAAAGGATCTCTGTATAAACCCCCTGAGGGAACTGAGCCTGAGAGGCGGCCCTGCCCCCACCTGAGAAC
>JAQQSK010013497.1:0-11469 GCA_028658325.1 Potorous gilbertii
AGTTTTTTTCCCTTTTCTCGGCATTTTCCCAGCCAGTTACTTGACTTATGAGAGTCCTCTCCACCCCCTGGCCCAGATCTGCCCAGCTAATGCTTGGGGTCTGAGATTCAAATGCTGCTCCCCAGCCTCAGGGCTTTTGGCAGCAGGCCTGACTGCTTTTCAATGGGAGCTTATCTGCTGGTTCTCATTTGGGGGCAGGGCTGCCTCTCAGGCTCAGTTCCCTCAGGGGGTTTATGCAGAGATCTCTTGTAATGGATCCGTGGTGGAGCCCCTGCCGGCCCCAGGAGTCTCCAGCTGAGCTGCCTCCGCCTCTGCCGTGGCCGAGTCCCGGAGATACCCCGCTCCCCTCTCAGCCAGTCTCTCTCACTCACCTGTGCGTCTGTGGGTGGAAGGACCTTCGCAGCCGCGGGAGAATCAGGTCCCTGAAGCCTGCTTGGGTCTGCTCGCTCCTCTCAGTGCCGTGTGGCTGGGGCAGGGCAGGGGAGCGCTCCCCAGGGCAGGGCTCCGCTCCCGTCTGGGGTACCTTTGTGGTCGGTTTTTCAGGGCTCTCTGCAACGGAAATCTCCTTCACTGTGTTTCTGAGCAGGTTCCACTGTTTCAGAATTTGTCAGGAGTTCTTTTTAGAGGGAATCCATGGGCTGTGGGTCCGGAGCTAGCAAATCTGAGTCTTTCTACTCCGCCATCTTGACTCCGCCCCTCTATTAAATTACTTTCTTCACATAAATTCTGACAGCATGACAGTACAAGTTGTTTTACCCATATGTTTATAAGAGAAGAAACTGAAGTTAAGAGAGATTAAGTGACTTGGTTAAGGGCACACAAGTAGTAGGTGTGAGAGTTAGGAATTCATCCAGGTGTATTAACTGCAAATCAATTCCCATTTCACTAAACAAAACCATTTCTGCAGATGTTGTAAAGGTGTGGGACAGAGGGGAGTGGAAGGGGAAAGAAATATTTACCTGATTTTACTAATGAGCTGCTTCACCTTTTGACCTCAAAAGTTGAACAGGATTCAGAATTTTGAGCTGGAAGAGATTTTTATGCTTAAAACAATCATTCTTGCTCATTCAGAAGAGAGGAAAACCACTGCTAAAGTCCTATTTATACTTCTCTATTATAAATTGGAAACCACAGAGACAGGATGAATAAAATCTACATAACTCATTCACAACAATTTTTTTCTCATTTTTAATTCAAGAAAAGATTTGATTATTTCTATTTAATGCTGGGCTAGACTGAGAGTCATTAAGAACAAAGGATATATTCTTCTAGGTGTTCTAATTGTGAAACTGAAAAAAAATAGAGGTTCCAAATATGTATACTATTTAACAATAGCCTTAAAGGGGGGAGGGCATGGAAATACACATAATGAGAAATTAAAAAAAGTCTCAGTGCAGTAGGTCACTCCAAATTTGGAATAACCATTTCACCTGAATGAACTGAGCTAAAGGGTTTGGGTTGACTCTAGGCAAAACGGTGAAATAGGCAAGTTTCTCTGACTTTTTCTTCCATTTCAAAAAGTATACACTTCCTGCCTCCATCTCTTACCCATCTCAAACTTCTGGTGTCCTAATGCTCTCTTTCTTTTTTTCTGCCTACCTCAACATAAAAATCCCTTTTTTTGGGAAAGGATCTGTTGGCAGTTCTTATGCATAAATGTAAGCATGAATCAATGTAATACATTAGAGCCATTTCAGAAATTGTTGGAAATTCTGTCCTAATCCCAAGCCAAAATTTATCTAATGATTTTGTATGTACAGAAAAAATACTGTAATTCATAATATACAGTAGTCTTGAATCTGAGCCTAGGTTTTTGGAAGTTATTTGTTGGCATTGTGTGAGGTGAAGGCATGTGCAGTGCAAAGTGCATTTACAGGGGCATTTACATCTTCAGCTTTGTATTTATTTGTAGACAGAAAGAAATTTTAGGCATTTGCAGCAGTGATATTAGGAACTAGTCAATGAGTCTCTTAGTAACTCACTTTGTTTCCTGGTCTCCAGGATATCCACTCAAGGGTATAAACTAAGGATTCTTTGAAATGGGAAAATAATGTCATCTAGAAACACAGAAGGCTGTATGGCATGGGTCTTGCAGGGTTAACTAGAGGATTATGGATGGAACACTCTTCACTAGGACTCATGGAATATAGGGAAAGACTGAAAAATGTAGAGGCAATGTTACATATTGCATAACCAGTCTGGAAAGGAATCTGAAGGACTCGGGTTCAAATCCTTCCTTAAACATTTGCTAGGTGTATGACTAAAGGAAGTCTACTTGACATCTCAGAGCCTTGACTTTAGTTATACAGCTGTGAAGATCAAATTAGATTAAATAATTCTAAGGATGCATGACAGATGTTCAGAAGGGAAATGTTAAGAAAAATGTGATTTTGCATGACAATAGAACAATGGGGCATATTAGGAAGGGTGTTTCAAAAGGTCTCATGAATGGCAAGACATGAGGGATGAGATATGAGGTAGGATGGAAATCAGGAGAAGAACTGACAGGGCCTGCTGAAAAGAAGAAGGAGTAAGAAAAATGACCCAAACATTCTTTAATTGATTTTCCAGAAAGGTTCATTTGGTTTCCATTGTAAAAGAGGGTACTCCATTTTGCATTGATTTCTCTACCTGGATTCAACTCCATGGAACAACTTGAGGTTCCCAGTATAAACCCATTGCTTCTAATCTCATCACAATGCTGCTAATTCAAGCCTTAATTGGCACTACAGCCCTTAATCTTCTTTCCCATTTCACTGGAGAACTGGAAGAGGGTGTAGTATCAAATTCCTTCCAAAGCCTTTCTTTATGGAGGGCAGAAACTGAACTCTCAACTCTTCCATTTTATGTCTGCTACACTATCTGGTTTCAATTTCACACAGCAAATTTTTAGGGCCCTGTATTTTTCCCCCATCCCCCTCATGCCTACTTTTGAAAGTCATCTTCCCCCATTAGAATGGGGGACTCTTACAGGCTGGAACTCTTTTTTACTACTACTCTTATGACCCCTACTCCCACTCTTACTACTATTACCACTATCCCTAGAACTTGGCACAGTGACTGGCAAATTATAAACACTTCGCAAATATTGACTGGATTGGATTGGACTGAATTATCTTATCTGGGAGCCAGTGCTCCCATGATTTGATGTGGTTCAACAGAGGGGCCACTAATGATGATGAACTCCAACATTGATGCAATTATTTAAAAATAACTGTACCATCTTCCTGAGAGATGAGTGTAGTGCTAATTAGGTTTTCCCCTAATGAATACAGATGCAAAAATTTTAAATAAGATATTAGCAAAAAGGATACAGTAACTTATCACGAGAATAATATATTATGATCAGGTAGAATTTATGCCAGGAATACAAGGCTGATTCAATATTAGAAAAACTATTAGCATTATTGATCATATCAACAAAACTAACAGGAACCACATGATTATCTCAATAGATGCAGAAATACTTTTCACAAAATACAATACCCATTCCTATTGAAAACCCTAGAAAGCATAGGAATAAATGGAACTTTCCATAAGAGAATAAGCAATATCAACCTAAAACCATCAGCAAGCATTATATACAATGGTGACAAGCTAGATGCATTTCCAATAAAATCAGGGGTGAAACAAGGATGTCCATTATCACCAATGTTTTTCAGTATAGTATTAGAAATGCTAGCTGTAGCAATAAGAGAAGAAAAAGAAATTGACGGAATTAAAATAGGCAAAGAAGAAAATAAGTTATCACTCTTAGGAGATGATATGATGATACACTTAGAGAATCCAGGAGAATCAAGTAAAAAACTACTTGAAATAAAAAAAAAAAAACTTTGTTAAAGTTGCACGTTACAAAACAAATTCACATAAATCATCTTCATTTCTATATATTACTAACAAAGGCCAAGAGCAAGAGACAGAAAGAGAAATCCTGTTTAAAGTAATGGTAGACACGATAAAATATCTGGGAGTCTACTTCCCAAAACAAACACAGGGACTATATAAACGCAATTACAATACACTTTTTGCACAAATAAAGTCAGATCTAAGTAACTGGAAAAACATCAATTGCTCATGGGTAGGCCGAGCTAATATTACACAAATGACAATTCTACCTAAATTAATTCACTTATTCAGTACCATATCAATCAAACTACCAGATAATTATTTTTTAGAGTTAGAAAAAATAATAGCAATATTCATCTGGAAGAACAAAAGGCACAGAATATCAAGAGAACTAATGAAAAGACATGCTAAGGAAGGTGGCCTAGCCCTACCAGACCTCAAATTGTATTGTAAAGCAGCTGTCATCAAAACCACTTGGTACTGGCTAAGAAACAGAGGGGCAGAACAGTGGAAGAGGTTAGATTCTCAAGAAACAGTAGTTAATGAATATAGCAATCTACTGTTTGATAAACCCAAGTACCCCAGTTTTTGGGATAGGAACTCACTGTTTGACAAAAACTACTGGGAAAACTGGATAGCAGTGACACAGAAACTGGGTATAGACCAATGCCTGGCACCATACACAAGAATAAAGTTCAAAAGATCTAGATATAAAGATTGATATCATAAACAAATTAGAGGAGCAAGGACTAGTGTATTTCTCTGATTTATGGAGAATGGAGAAATTTATGTCCCAACAAGAGATAGAGAATATTATGAAGTGCAAAATGAAAAATTTTGATTACATTAAGTTGAAAAGTTTTTGTGCAAACAAACCCAATGCAACCAAGGTAAGGAGAGAAGCAGAAAACTGGGAAAGAATTTCTGCAACTAGTGTCTGTGATAAAGGCCTCATTTCTAAAATACATAGAGAACTGAATCAAATATACATGAATACAAGTCATTCCCCAATTAATAAATGGTCAAAGGATATGAACAGAAAATTTTCAGAGGAAAGAATTAAAGCAATCTATAATTACATTAAGGAAGACTCTAAATCATTCTTGATTAGAAAGATGAAAATCAAAACAACTCTGAGGTACCCATCACACCTATCAGATTGGCTAACATAACAAAACAGGAAGATGATAAATGTTGGAGATGTGGGAGAATTGAAACACTAATTTGTTGTTGATGGAACTGTGAGTTGATCCAGTGATTCTGGAGAGCAATTAGGAATTATGCCCAAAAAGTCAAAAAATAAACATACCTTTTGATGCAGCAATATTGCTTCTGAGACTCTATCCCAAAGAGATCGTAGAAATGGGAAAGGGCCCTACATGTACAAAATTATTTATAGCAGCTCTCTTTGTCATGGAATTCAGGGGGATGCCCATCAATTGGGAAATGGCTGAACAAGTTGTGGTATATAAATGTAATGGACTATATACTATGAGAAATGATGAACAAGAAGACTTCAGAGAAGCCTGGAAAGACTTACATGAACTGAGAATGAGTGAAAGGTGCAGAACCAGGAGAACTTTATACGCAGCAACAACCACAGTGTGTGAAGAATTTTTCTGGTAGACTTAGTACTTCACTGAAATGCATGTACTTAAAGAATTTCCAGTGTACTTTTCAGGCAAAACTCCTTCCACATCCAGAGAAAGAAATATTGAATTGGATCACAGAGAGAAGCAGATCATTTTCTTTTGTATTATGTTTTGTTTTATGGTTTCTCACATTCATTTCAATTCTTCTATGCAACATGCATTTAATAGGAATGTACCTGTAGAACCTATGTAAGATTATATGCCATCTCAGGGAGGGAGAGGGGAGGGAGGGGGGAATAAGGGAGAGAGAGTGGAATAAAAAATCTAAGATATATGAAAGTGATTGGAGGACACTGAAAACAAATAAAATAGTTCAATTTAAAAAATTGGTCTTCCCCACCCATTAATAAGCTTCAAGTACTTTCTGTCAATTTTTTAATTAGGCACTGGTTCTGAAGGGTTGAAATGCCTTCTGGCTCTGAAAAGTATAAATACTCTGAAGTGAGATTTTACTTTGGGGTTTACTCATTGGAAGTGTTTGTTTGGCCAAATGAGACTAGAAAGCCTCTAAGGAGCCCCCTGGTTTTGAAAACCCAGATGTTGGTGTTCTTCTTTCTGGTATCTATGTATGTATGGTCAGACAATTTAATCTGTTGATCTGTGATGTATGTATTGCTTACATCAGACAGCTGGAGACTCTGCCATTTGGTCTTTATTTTTCTGTTTGTACTTTCTCTGAAGATCAGGGTACTGACTTTTTCCCCTGAACTAAGTGAATGATATATGTATCTGATTAAAGTGAATGTTTACTCCTTAAAAGTTGCTTTCCTTTAAAAAAAAAATCTAAGAATGTGTGATAGCTGCTCATCCTGGATGTGTCAGGGTGCTTTCTTTTACAATGAGACACAGGTAATGGTAATACTTAAGATATTTGAACAGGCTATCTGTGCAGTATGGATATAGAGAGTGAGGCTAGTAATGCAGTGCCCTTCACTTTCTTTGCAATGCCATCTTCATGAAATGCCCTTTTGAATATTTGTTGATCCAGAAGGCATCATCTATAACCTGGGAAAAAGTAAGGGGACTCAAAGTCATTTGGGGGAAGGGGGGATATGGAACATATTGCTAGCCATATAAAGTGCTTTAAAATGTTTAATTGGTATGCAAATGCCATTATCACTAAAGAGACATAGTAAAACCTTATATGCACACACAGATATATTTACAGAAGCTATCTGAAAATTAAACAACAGAGAAAGAGTCTAATCTCATCTACCCCACACATAGTAAAAATAAATCCAAACAACAACAAAGCATCTTGTTTACAAGATTTTCATGTCCCTATTTCAAGACCTGAAGATTTTTTAAAAGAATTTTATGAAAAAGGGAATGCAAGTTTAATGTTTTATATTTGTTTATTTTCTTACTTTGATGTGTTATCTGAGTCCTATGTACTTAGAGATAATATTTATATACATTGGACTGCACCCTTGGTTTTACTTTGGACTTATAAATTATTCACTGAAAATTCTTTTGCCAGGTTGGTCTTTGAAGATGGTGTACTGCGAATAAGTAAGGTGAAATTTCATGGTAGAAGAAATGATTTTTTTTTATGCATTCAATATAGAAAACTTTAAAGGTGTGGTTTTATCTTTTCAGAAAGTTCCTTGACCTCACGATCTGAGAAGTAGAATTATAGAAGACCCAGAGGTTATATTTCTTTACAGTACTTTGCAGTGGATGGGTATATATGAATGGATATTTATCTATCTATGTATCTGTCTCTCTGTCTGTCTACCTGTTGGTCCATCTCTATTTATATATTGGTGTGTAGAGAGACTATGTATAGATATAATATATTTTATATCTATAAATTTATATATATAATGCATAATTTATAGGCTAAAATTATACATCTATACATCTGTGGTAATGGCCCCATTGTTCACTTTCATCTTTGAGGTATCATCTGAAAATAATTCATTGCTGTATGTTTGCATATGTTAATCCTAGGTAGGTTAAAATATTTGAAAAATAATTAGAATATTTATCAACTTAACATTTCAAATGAATTCTTTTGAAAGTGTTGCGATGCACCTGGGATAGACTCTGAACTTTTTCAAAGAGTTTCTTAAGGCTTCTATATCTGTATTGGACTTAAAACCCTATTATTGCAGTTGCTCCAGTGATTTTGGAAAGAATATACAATGTCTGACCATAAAATTTGTAATGTTTCTCTTGTATAGATACTTCTTGAGAAAAAAAAAATAAATTTCTTTGAGCACTTTAACTTTTGTATACACTTAACATGTGCTAATTTTCATAATAGATATATTACATATCAGATATAATTTTCACTCACTTGATTATAAACTTCTTGTGGGCAAAGAAACAACTCAAAAGCAGACGTCCTTGGTTCAAATCTCAATTGTATTATTTATCTTCTACTTTCCTGACCTTTGGTAAATCATTTATCCTTACTGAATCTCAGATTCTTTATTTGTATAATGAAGGTGTTAGAATATGTGACTTCTGAGATGCCTCCCAACTCTATGTCTACTTTCCTACATTCTTATCTGCTTGATGGGATACTTTCTGTTTGTTCGTTCCTTTGTCCTTCATTTATGAACACAACATTTCTTTCTATATCTGCTTCCTATTCTCTAAAAATGAGGTGATTTTTCTAGATGTCTTCTAATCAATTTTCACTTGAAATTCTATGATTCTAGAATTATATTATTCATCTTTATTTCTCCACCAACCAAACATTTAGCAAGTGGTTTGGTATAAAGCTGGCTGCTTAATATCATTTAATTGATTAAGTGTATAAAGAATTCATAATAGCAGTTATAGAATGAAGATAAAACCTACAAATAATTTTCACATAATTCTCTTGAATTTTCTCTCTTAAATAAATAGATCCAAATCCTTCCTTGTCTTCCAAAACATATTTATGATGTTATGCTGGACAGCTTATGGACCAAGTTTTGCAAATACACAACTCATGCCTTAGTGCCCAACAGCATGAAATGAATTGTTTTAGAATCCTTCTACCTGTAAGAGTAGTAAAACTAGCTGCCTGCAGATCATAGGGAAAATCTTTAACCCCCAATTGTAAGGGTTTGAACGAGAGAATAGTGGAAAGAAAAGGAATTATTAGATTCCTGCAATATTCCACACACTTTGCTAACACTTTTATAAACATTGTTTCATTTAATCCTCACAATAACTCTCTGAGGTTAATGCTGTTATTATCCTTATTGTGCAGTTGTGGAAACTGAGGCATGCAGACATTCAGTGACTTGCACAGAGTCACACCACTAGTAAGCACCTGAGGACTGGATACAGAATCCAATTTTACTGTTTCTGGTTACACCTCTCTAACCACTCTACCAAGTAGCTGCTGAGGTGAATAAATAAGATATAAACAAACACACACACTGTATAAGAAAAAATGAATAAACCTAAATAATTATACAACCTAAACTAAATAAAAGTATAAACTAAATTCTTAGATTCTAGACAATTGTTAAAGGAGGATTAGTTTTGATAATTACTTCATGAAAATCTGTGCTAGTTACTAAAACCTTGAATCTTGGGTGGAGGAGTATCATACAGGGAGAGCATTACAGTCAACTGGGCTTAGTGAATGTATTCCCAGGAGAACTTCTAAGACCAGAGGATACCAATAAGTTTCAATAAACAAGGAGATTGTGCTGTCCATTTATGACAACACCTAGAAATATCTATAGTTAAACTTGTGACCCAGGAAAAGACTTCATTGCCTGGTTCAAAGTCAATGTATATTTCATGGTCAGAACAACTGAGGGGTGTAGTGTAGGGGAGCTACAGGTCAAAAGATGCTGAGCATGTATTAGATATAGTAGATAAAGCGAGGGTTCTGAAAAATAATTTTCGATGAGTAGGTTGGGAAACAAAAGGGTCCTGCAGATTTATGTTGTCATGTAATAGATTAGCAAAAAGTTACATCTGAAAAGGACCTTAGTGATAATAATTTCAAAAGCAAATACTTTAATTTTTAGAACAAGTAATTCAATAGTAAATATTTAACAACTGGCTCTGTAAAGGAAAAAATGTAAACAATATACACTTCTCAGTTTAATGTACAATTTTTTTCAAATTAAACGTATTTTGTTTTAGTGTTCCATGTTCACGTCCACAAAATTTTGAATTTCAAATTTTTCCCCATCTCCCCCATCTCCCCACCACAGAAAAGTGTGTATTCTCATTACACTTTCCTCCACTCTGCCCTCCCTTCCATGATCTCACCCCCTCTCTTATCCCTTTCCCTTCTATTTTCCTGTAGGGCAAGATAGATTTCTATACCCAATTGCCCATATGTCTTATTTCATAGCTGTATGTAAAATGAATCTCTAACATTCATTTTTAAACCTTTGAGTTCCACATTTTCTCCCTTCCTTCCTCACCACCCACCCTTATTGAGAAGACAAACAATTTGATATAGCTTATACATGTATTGTCATGCAAAACACTTCCATAACAGTAATATTGTGAAAGAGCATATTTCCCACTATCCTGTCCCACCCTTAATTTGTTCTATTCTCTCTTTTGACTGGTCCATCTACCCAAGTGTTTGCTCCCAATTACCCCTTACCCTAATCTGCTCTCTCTTCTATTATACGCTCTTTCGTATTCCCTTCCCCCATCTTTCCAGTAGGGCAAGATAAACCTCCATATACAACTGAGTGAGTATATTATTCCCTCTTGAAGCCAAATCCAATGAAAGCCAGGCTCCTTTATTCCCTCTCATCTTCACCCTCTTCTCCATTGTAAAAGTTCTTTCTTGATTCTTTTATGTGAAATGATTTACTACATTTTACCTCTTCCTTTCTCTTTCTCCCAGTACATTCCTCTCAATATTTAATTTTACTTTTTAGATATCATCCCTTCATATTCAGCTCACCCTGTGCTCCCCTCTATCTTTACACACACACATACATACAAATATATTCATATATATACACACATACATGAACATAAACAAATATATTCACACACATACATTCATATTCCCTCCAACTATCCTAATATTGAGAAAGGTCTCATGAGTTAGAATATCATCTTTCCATGTTAGAATGCAAACAGTTCAACTTTAGTAATGTCCTTATGGTTTCTCTTTTCTGTTTACCTTTTCATGATAATCTCTTTCTTTTGCATTTGAAAGTCAAATTTTCTAATTCGGCTCTTGTCTTTTCAAACAAGAATGCTTTGGAACTTCTCTATTTCATTGAAATTCCATATTTTTCCATGAAGTATTACCCTTAGTTTTGCTGGGTAGGTGATTCGTAGTTTCAATCATAACTCCTTTGACCTCTGGAATATCATATTCCAAACCCTCTGATCACTTAGTGTAGAAACTGTTAAATGTTCATGTTATTCTGATTGTGTTTCCACAATATTTGAATTGTTTCTTTCTGACTACTTGTAATGTTATGTCCTTGACCTAGGAATTCTGAAATTTGGCCAAAATATTCCTAAGAGTTTTCCTTTTGGTATATCTTTCAGGAGGTGATCTGTGCAATCTTTCCATTTCTATTTTACTTTCTGGTTCTAGAATAACAGGGCAGTTTTTCTTTGATAATTTCTTAAAAGATGATGTCTAGGCTCTTTCTTTATGATGGGTTTTAGATAGTTCAATTTTTTTAATATTGTCTTTCCTGAATCCATTTCCTAGATCATTCCTTTCTCCAGTGAAATATTTCACATTATCTTCCTTTTTTAGTTTGATTTTCTTTTATAATTTATTGACTTCTCATGAAGTTATTAGCTTCCACTGACTCCATTTTAATTTAAAGGAATTATTTTCTTTAGGGAGCTTTTGAACCTATTTTTTCATTTGGTTCATTTTGCCTTTTAAGGCATTCTTCTCCTCCTTGGATTTTTGGACCTCTTTTGCCCTTTGAGTTAATCTATTTATTTAAATAAATATATTTAACATTTTACATTAATTTTCACAAGATTTTGGGTTCCAAAATTTTCTCCCCGTTTG
>JAQQSK010013498.1:0-11469 GCA_028658325.1 Potorous gilbertii
TTTTTTTTGTTTTCTTTCATAGCATGACTAACATGGAAATATGTTTTGTATGCTTGCATGTGTCTAACCTATATCAAATTGCTTATTGCCTTAGGAGGGGGATAGGAAGAATAGAGGGAGAGAATTTGCAACTCAATAAAAATGAAGGTGAAAAATTGTTTTTACAGGTAATTGAGGGAAATATTATTCAAAATAAAGGAAAATTAAAAAATGAATGCACAAACAAGTCTACATTTTCCCTGTCTCACAAGTTCCATAAGTTTCTTATTTGTTGTCTAAGGCATCTTATTTACTTACATAATTATTTATGTTCTTACCCTTCCCTGAATCACATCTAAAATGAATTGTACGAGTCACAATAATTCATGTGTCTAGATCCTGAGCTGCTGCTGTCTTCAGTAGCTTAGAGATTCTGCACTCAGAGTTGACCAATTCTCTCTCTGGAGGTGGATAGCATTTTTCATCACAAATCATTTGGAATTGTCTTGGATTATTGTATTGATCAGAGTAATTAAGTCTTTCACAGTGATCCTTGTGCTTACTACGTACCATGTTCTGATTCTGTTCACTTCACTTTGTATCAGTTCATATGAGTTTGCCATATAAGTTTTTCTGAAGCCATCCTGTTCATCATTTCTTATAGCACAATAGTATTCCATTCCAATTATATAGCACATTGTCTAGCCATTCCCCAACTGATGGGCATCCCTTCAATTTCTAATTCTTTGCCACCATAAAAAGAGCTGATTATACATACTTATACACACACACATGCACACTTATACACACATACATACATACACACACATACATACATGTCATCATGATTTTGATTTCTGACATTCCTCTGAAACTCCTATCCTTCTCTCTCTTCCTCTGTTTCCCTCCTAAATCTGTTCTTCATTTCATCATGACCTCAGTTCTTCCACTCTTTTTCTCCTATCTTGTCAATAACGTTTTGTCTTCGTTGTCTTCCTTTCATTGTCTTGATTCTTAACTTGACTTAAACGAGCTGATCCGTTTACTTATACACAACCCTCTTCCTTGAATCCCCTTTTCTTTGTCCTATTCCTGCTCATGCTTTGCCAAACCCCAACCCTTAGGGTACTCCCTCATCATTTATTTCTGTTTCTACTTTTGTCCTGCTGAACACTCCTGGAGAAAGTTACATAATTATGCGGATTTCATCCACTACAAATTCATGCTATATAATCTCAACTGGATCCTTACTTCTGTTTTGCATTTCTTTTGTTTTACCCCAATTCACTAGTACCTTCTCCACAGTAGTGGTTGTAAATCTTCTCATCTTTTCTTATACCTTTTCGTTTTCCAGCAAGGATTTCCCTTCCCACTTTCCTGAACAAAAGGCCATCTAATGTGAATTCCATCTCCTCTTCTCCTTCACATCTCAAACCTTCCCTGGAAGCTTATTCAATTAGTGAGTTTTCGAAATAGACATGGTCTTCATCACTGGCTCCATGTGAGCACAGACCACCATGTTTCTATTTGCCCACAGTATCGAATTCCTCCAAATCAATTTCACTTTAATGAGCATTATCCTAAAGGCATAGGGGAAAAATTCAGCAACTGGTGACTTAAAGAACAGTTACTTACTAAGTAATTTAACAAGAAACTCCCAGGATGTTTATAAAATGCAACAAGGTTTCTTTTTCAAACTGCCAAAAAAATTTTTTTCCTCTAAGGAGCTGTAGTTGCTTTGGTGTCCTGTGTTTCTTTTCTTGCTACATGTGGAACGATAGACCCTCTTTAATGTGTTTATTTTATGACCCCATATATTTACACTCACACATGTATACAAACATATAGTTATATGTGTGTGATCATACACTGCACTTGTGATTTCATCAGTGGAAGGAACTTCTTCCCCCATGTCAGATCATCATCTGCTTTGGAACTTACAGTGTTAAGGAAGGTGCTTAGGGGAACTGAGATGTGAAGTGACCTACTAGAGGTTAAATGACACAGCAAAAGTCAAAGGTGAGACTTGAATTGAGATCTTTATGCTTCCTGAGCCAGCTCTCTGTTTAGTATACCATGCTGCCTTTTGTCTACTTAGCTGGTTATTGTCCTTTGCTCTCAAAAGGAAACAAAATGACATCCCTGCATTGGAGTCAAGGCACAATGTATCGGACTGTGGTCTGTCAAACCAGTATGAGTTTGGATCGCTCTACCACACGTTCAGCACAAATAGTCCATATAAATATCTGGAGTGGAGATGTCTCTAGTTACACATCTCACATTTTTTTTGTGCTACTGCATTTGTACTTCTCTCATAGAGAGATGTGGGCACGCCGTGCTGCACAGTCCTATGCCAGTGTCTCCCATGTCTTGCAGTCAATTCCAAAGTTCTTCAACGAGACCTTGAGAATGTCTTTGTATCACTTCTGGCTTCTGTGTGAGCGCTTGCCTTCAGTTCTCCATAAAATAATCTCTTAGGGAAAAATATATTTGGCATTCTAACAATGTGGCCAGTCCATCAGAGATATGCTCTCTGCAGAAGAGTTTGAATGCTTGGCAGTTCAGCTCGAGAGGACCTCAGTGTCCAGTACCTTATCTTGACAGGTGATTTCCAGAATCTTCCCAAGATAATTCAAATGGCAGCAATTCAGTCTCCTTGCATAGTTCTGGTACACAGTCTAGTTTTCACAGGCATACAACGAGGTCAGTACAATGGCTCTGGAGACCTTCAGTTTGGTGGTCAGCCTAATACCTCTTTTCTACTTTCCTTTGGAGACTCCCATGCTCAGAGCTAGCTCTACCAATGTGTGTGTTAACCTCATCATCTGTGTGTGCATCTTTTTTTTTAACATCTATTTTCATTTATGTGTACATATTATACCTATACATACACAATATAGCCTAGTAGCAATTTACAAATCTGCATTTAGGTGTTAATGCAGAGGATGAACTTGAATCAACTCTGCTGCTTCTTAGCTGTGTGACTTTGGGTAACTTACTTCCTGTCTCTGGCTCATTCTGTAAACCGAGGTTATTTCGGATTCTAAATCCTATCATCTAACTAATCCAGTCATCAGCCGACATTTATATATTTCTTTAGGATTTGCAAAGCACTTTATGTATTATCTGTTTGCTCCTCACAACAGTCCTGGAAGGTAGGTATTTTATTGTCCTTATTTGACAGATGAGGAAACTGAGGCAAACAAAAGTTGAACAACTTGTCGAAGGTCACACAGCTAATAAGTGTCTGTTGAAGGATTCAAACCCAGCTTCTCCTGATTTCAGGTCCAGGGGTCTCACCAGGATGCCATGCTATTGCCATTTTCTTCCTTTGCTTCAGCCTCTGAGTAAGAAGTGACCTTTTTTGTTAAGACTAACTCCTCCATTTTTGCCGTAGCTTCTCCTATTGTCTCTTTTTATGTCATCTTTAATATTTCCACATCCACTGGCTTATTCCCTGCTCTCTACAATCATTTAAAGATGTCATTTCCTTCATCCTTAAAAAAATAAACTAAAAAAATTCCTCTTTCCTTGACAACCCTACCATCTCTTTAAACTAGTTGCCTATCTTTTCTCCCTTTCATAGCCAGACTTAAATATATCATTATACTTACTGCTTCAACTTTCTCACATCTCAGTCTTTCACACTCTGTATTCTGACTCCAACAGTATTGATAACTCCCCTCTCCGAGATTGCTAGTGGTATCTTAATTGCTAATTTCAGTGGACTATTCTTCAGTGTTTGGCACATACCACTTGCTAAATACTTGTTGATTGATTTGGTCTTCATGTGACTTGACCTCTGAAAGTTTTAACACCATCCATCACTCCTTCCTCCTTGTTACAATGTCCTCTCTTAGCTTTCATGACATTGATCTCTCTTGGCTCTCCTACCTGTACAACCTTTTAGTTTCCTTTGCTGGATTTTCTCTTCTCTCCTGCCCACTAAATAGGATACTTTCCAAGTCTCTTTTCTAGCGTCTCTTCTTTTTCCTTCTCTGGACACTCTTCTTGGGAGTTTATCAACTCCCATGAGTCCAAGTATCATCATATTATTTTTAAACAGAATTAGGTCCCACATTACCAATGGACTCCAATGAGATGCTCATCATCATCAACTCAAACTCTGTGTATTCAAAATGGAATTCACTATGTCCATTCCCAAACTCACCCTCTCTCCAACCTTCCCTATTTCTATTGAGGGCACCACCAGCTAGATCTCTATTTCCTAATTTATAAAATAAGGGAGTTAGACTAGATGATTTCTTAGGTTTCTTCTAGCCCTAAAGCTATGATCCTTCCAGTTATCCCAAGCTTCACAAACTTGGAGTCATTTTTGACTTCTGTCTCTCTCCATATCCAATTACCTGCCAAGTCTTGGTGACTCTACTGGCACAAAAGTTTGCATATTCATCCTTTTCTCTCTATCCACATGACTTCCACTCTAACTCAGGTTCCTATCAATGAATGATTACCTCCTAGTTTGTCCCCCCAATTTCAGACTCTCCTCTGTCCCATAGATCACATAGGCTACCAACTTAATCTTAAATCACAGGTTAGACCTTCGCATTTCCTATTTCCTGTAGGATAAAATATCTCTCAGTCAGTCACTTAAAGCCTTCAACAGTGCACCTTCTCTTTCTTATTGTTCTTTCCAGACACTTCTTATTACTCCTCATCACACTTTGTATATTCTAACCAAACTGGACTTCACTTGTTCTCCAAACTCTACATTTCATCCCTTTCCTCTCTGCCTTTATAACAAATTTTCCCCACATGTTTGAAACACATTTCTTTTTAAAATTTTTGTTTTTAAAATATTAATCTATTTTTTAGTTTTTAACATTCTGAGTTCTGAATTTTCTCTTCTTCCTTTCTTACCCCCCAAGATGGCATGCAATCTAATAAAAGCTCTACATATATATTCATGTTAAACATATTTTCACATTAGTCATGTTTTAAAGAAGAATTAGAACCAATAGAAGGAACTACAAGAAAAAAGAAAAAAAAAGAGAGAAAATAATATTTTTCGATTTGCATTCAGATTCCATAGTTCTTTTTTTCTGGATATAAATAGTATTGTGTAACACACTTCTTCTTCCACCAGTACAGATCACTAACCACTCTGTAACATATTCTTAGGCTATGGCCTGGGACATTGAAAGGGCCAATAAATTGCCCAGAGTCACACAGACAGTATATGTCAGAGCTGGGGAACGGAACCCAAATTTTCTCGATTCTGAAGATGGCTCACTATCCCAGTACCTAGTGCTCCTTCGGTTATATTTGTTTTAAGACTATCCTTTTCAAAGTTTCAAGAAGTATTCCAGGTTCCAGTACCATATAATTTAGTGAAAAAAATTCCAATATCTCTAAAAAAAATCTTTTGTTTCCTCCTATCCATACATAGCCTGCTTTTCAGTCAGATGTTCCCAATGGGCTGTTTGTACCTGCAGGACCCAGTACTCCATGTTTTACCATCGTTGTAATTTACAATTACAAGTATTCCTGCTTTTACAGTTGTGTGGTGTAGTGGAAAGGGCATCAGAAGATGCTGGATGTGTTATTGTCCCTGTGATGTTAGGCAAGTCTATCTTCCTTTTCAGACCCCAGTTTCCTCTTTTGCAAAATGAGGAAGCAATGAATGAAATGATCCTAAGGTCTTTTCCTTCCATTTCAAATCCTATGATCTTAACGTTAAAGCAGGGTATGAGGCATGGCCTAGCTGTCTAACTTATCAAAGTCCCTCTTGGTGTCTTGAGCTTACTCCCCTTTTACTTGGCTCTTATAGCTTCTGAAGACTCAATGGTTCCTACTATATTGGAGGCAGAAAGATGCCATCAAAATTAAGTGATGGATCTGGAGTGAAGTGATGACCTGTGTTCAAATCCTGGCTGTTACACTAGCCATGTAAACCTGCGCAAGTCATTACATATCTCTGGGACTCAGTTTCCTCATTATTAAGATGATGGTTTTGGATTATGTGATCTCCGAGGTCCTTTGCTAGCTCTCACTCTAAGAAAGAACTATGTATATAGCATCTACAATGTGCCACGCATTTTTACAAATATCTCATTTGATTCTCACAATAACTCTGTGTGGTAGGTGCTGCTATTATCGCCATTTTGCAGTTGAGGAAACTGAGGCAAACAGAGGTTAAATGACTTGCTAGGGTCATACTCTAAGTGTCTGAGGCTTTGAATTGAATTCAGGTTTTCCTGACTCCAAGCCCAGCACTCTGTTCACTGCCTCTATTAGCCTATGGCTTTTGATCTTATTATTTTTCTCTGGTTTTCACATCTCCCAGCCTGGTCTCTGAGTTGCTGTTTGCCCGTACTCACCATGTTTGTGGACTCCGACTTGTCTTTTTTCTGTTCCTGGATGAACCTCCTACATTGGACTGGCTAAACCCTTGGCTCTTCCTCTATCATCAGTGTTTCCATGCTTAGAACTTTTCCTTGTCTTCTGTCCTGCATCCACAATCCATGATGCTCTGCTTCATGCAGTCATTGTGACTGCCACCAATGTGTGTTCTTCCCACCCATATGGTCCTTCCAATTCTGTCTTCTCTTGGCTCCCATATTTTCATGCTGATGGGTTTCAGTTTTTTAAAAATTTTATTTTCTCTGTGTAAAGAAGACAGGAACTTCTTTTGATTATGCAATTCTGTCCCATCTTCCTTGAGGTGTGGGAAACAGAAATTCACACAGTATTTTGGGTATATGGGCAGGAAGGTCTGATAATGTTTTCTGTTTTGTTTCCAATAGCATTCCTGATGATAATGAGAACACATTTTTGGTAGCACTTAACACCTTCAAAAATACTTCCATGTCCATTATTTCATTGGATGCTCAAATAAGAAAATGGAGTTCTTCCTGAGAGAAGCAGTCATTAGAGGACTCCTTCAGCCTCCAGGACTCTTCTTTGACTTAAGTGGGATTTCCCCTCCTCTTTTATTTGGGTGACCTGAAGTAGGGTTTTCTCCTCTCCCATTAAAGCAACCTAACCTGAGTTTTGCCCCTCCCTGAATTAGTTGTACTCATTTCAAGTGGGTTTTGCATAGCATAGAATAGGATCTGTCATCCCAGTGTTCAAATTAGAACCTTGGGGACAAGAATCTCTCCACTGGGGCAACCATTGTATAAAGATTAGCGAATTTCTACCACTTCTTGTTCTAAATCCTAAGGTTCAGAACTATCATCTGGCTAGCCCCAAAGTCCCTTTGCTCTGCTGCATCTTCCCAAGCTCTGATATTGGTGCATTTCAGTCCTGCTCTGTCCATACCTGCTGTGTGGATGCCCTCTGGAATTCCTACAAAATCCCTTTATTCTCAAACATTTTCTTTGGATTTCCTGGCACTTACCCAAACCTGGCGGTTCTTTGATGACTCATTCCTTGTCACACTCACCAATGTGGTCCACTCCTCTCATGATGGGGGAGGAGGAATCATTTGTTCCCCCCGCTCTTTCTAGGCTCTTCCTGATTTGATCATTGAGTGTTCATTCATCCATTGAAGTTCATGGCGTTTGATGATTTTGCCATCCTTTAATTTTTGCTGCTGTTATCTCCCCATCTTCAGGGGACTCCTGTCTTCCTCACTATTCAAAGAATCCAGAAGGCTGCTTAGAGTCAGAACCTCAGAATGTCAGACCTGGAAGATAGCTTAGAACACAGAGTGCTAGAGCTAGTATGAACCTCTGGGAGCTTCAAGGGACCTGAGAATATAACATGTTAATCATTTAGTCCAACTACCCTGCTTTTGAGTTCTTTGTTTAGTGTGTTTTATCTGATTTTATTTTATGAAAACAACACTAACACTCTCCTCTTCTCTTTATAAAAGGAAAATAAATAACTTTGCTGCCTTTTAATTGCTGGAGGACTATTCTTCTTTTAAGGCATGGGGATTCAGAGGCAAGTGAAGGCTTCTTTTTAACTTTTCCCAAGTGATCACCATTGGAGTACATGACAGCCTCAGAATCTTCACATTTCAAAGAATGATGGTGCTTATTAATAATCATCTGCCTCCAAGTATGAAGTGAGAGACTAACACTCAGTGTTGCAGGTGTGTGGGCCAGGGATAGAGTTCTCGTGTGTGCCCAACCTGGTAGAAGGGGAGTGGGCTGGCAAGCATGCTGATTCCCCTTAGCAACTGTCTAGCAACTCGCAGTGGGGAAGGGGACACACTTCTTAGGGTGGGGAGGGAAGTCGTAAGAGAACAAGATATTTTGAATGGCAAATGAGCTATATTCATACGACCAGAGAATCCATTAGGAACTGTTTGAAATCTTTTCAATAGAAAAGATGCAACTCTTTTGTATTAGTTAATTCCTTGGCTATCATTGCCCTTCAGGGTACCTTAATAACACTGGCCCTTGTGTTGTTCCAAAGGGATCACTCTCTTTAATGCCTTAGTTTATGTTTCCTTAATTATGGTATAACAAGAGTGTTTGTCCTTTTAAACATTCTAGGTGGAGATGAGTCCCCTTATAAGGAGCTTTTATGACTGTCATGATTTTCAGCAGCTAAAATAACAGTGATAACTGCATTACACAGTATAACAGAAAGAGCCCTGGAATAGGAGTCGGGAGACCAGGCTTCTATCCTGGCTTTCCCACTTATCACCTGGATGACTAGGGCAAGGCACTTCAACTCTCTAGGCCCAAGATATCTCATCTGTAAAGTTGAGAAATAATATTCACCTAGAGTGGCTAAATTGCCACGGTCAACTTCAGTTAGTGCCAATATAACTCTAGACTATGGGTCAGCAAACCAGGGCCTGTGGGCTAAATCTGGCCTGCTAAACAGTGTTTAAAAATGTCAAAATCATTCTTAGCACATGGGTGATACAAAAAAATAGGTGAATTAGATCTTTGGGCTGTAGTTTGTTGATCTCTGTGAATCTAGACTGAGGATTTTAAACTTTAAAAAATATTATGATAATTGTATTTCAATAAAATAATTTCCTTTTGTAATCTTATATATTTTACTTTATTCATTTAAAAGTTATTCTGGGGAGTCCATGAAATAAACCAAAAGGTTAAGAATACCTGTTTCAAATATTTGACCTGTCTCACTCTCTCAGAAGAGAAAGGCCCTAAAACAATGGACTCACAGCAGGCCTGGGTTTAAATTCCTATTTCACCTTCATTAGCTGGGTTGAGACCTTGAACTAGTCTTTGGGTTTCTGTTTCTTCATTTGTCAAATAAGGGACCTCATAGGTGTCTTTCAGCTTTCACATTTTATGTTCTCTGCTCTAAAGTCCCTTCTAGTACGCTTGAATGAAATTGCCATGCACACAAAATCCCTCTCTGTTAGAGGAGTTATCCTTCATGCCGGTCCTCATTTCTACCTAGATCTAAGGAGAACAGCATTTCTGAATCTGTGTATAGTATCAATGGCTCTGTAAGGTAATCACAATAGTAGCAGTCGTAATATCTCACATTTATATAACACTTCTAGGTTTACAAAGCACTTTCCTTTCCAGTTGTACAGCTATGAGAATTATTTGGAAGATAAATCCATATCTTCTAATGATGTGTGATACTGCTGGTAGCTTGTGTCTGCTTTAGTGTTGTTTAAAGACCTTTTGAGTATATACTGTATCCTCAGCACTGCAGATAACTTAAAGAAAGATGTATTGATTTTCTGGGTCTTGCTGTGAGTTGGCGTTTACAGAAAGCCAGTGACTCAGCTGCCCTTACTTACCCATAGGAGCTGATGTATGAGAGGTGCCCTAGGTGGTGTAGTCTTTAAAAAGAAAGAAAGGGGAAAAACTCCTTGTAACAGTCACCATTTCCAGTCATTATGAGGTCTGGAAACAACACCAGAATCCTATTGATTATTTAGGAATGAAATAGATTTTGACCCTTCTCTCTCTGTAAAGATCCAGGCCTAAAGGAATTATAGACATAAAGGAGGAACAATTGGTTCAATGTTATTTTTAATCAACTGTAAAATATCTGTAAAGTACCTACTATGTGTGGAATGGGGAAGCTAGGTGATGCAGCTGGAGTTAGGAAGTCCTGAGTTCAAATCTGGCCTCAGACACTTACTAGCTTTGTAAACCTGAGCAAATTACTTTATCCTGTTTACTTCAGTTTCCTCAGCTATAAAATGAGCTAGAGAAGGAAATAGCAAACCACTCCAGCCTCTGTGCCAAGAAAACCCCCAAAAGGGGTCATGAGAAATCGGACACAACTGAAATGATTAAATAATTACATGTAAATAACAACAATAGAATACACTGTAAAATACAGTGTTAGGTGCTGGGAAAGGTACAGAGATAAAGAAAACCCCTGCCCCCTTATGGATATTTACAGTCTGTTAGGGGAGATGTCATATAAACATGATACAAATATGATTATATTTAAGTGCTTAGGAGGAATTTAATAAAGCCATGAGAACAGGTGATGGAGGGAGATGGCAAGCATTCATTTTGGTATGTGCTGTAAAGGAATGGGATTTTATAAAACATAATAAACTCTGGCTTTACACTGACATAATGGCTGGCAAAGTGTCATTAAGAACAGCTCTCTGAATAGAGCTTAATCATCATGGTAAAACATTTCACTAGGACCCCTGTAGAACCTGATGGATTTCACTTTTTGGCAGTCTCAGTTTCCTTATCTGGAAAGTAGGAGTAGTATTGTTAGCCTGTGAAGGCCCTAAAAATCTTAGAGTAATTTAATAGAAATGAAAGGAATCATTTCATCTTATCTTTTAAGGCCAGTACATATGTTCTTTTTCCTTTCTATTCCTGCTTCTTCACCATGACCTATATCTACAAGGCCCCATGCTTCTTTTTCCTCTACCTTTGTTTATTCCTTATCTCATAATCTGCTGGGTACCAAGCAAACCTCTATTCCCAGTGTTTTTGTTTATGATCATAGCATACCAGTGTTATCCATGGGACCTTCTTGGCAAGGATACTGGAATGATTTGCCATTTAATCCAGTGGATTGAGGCAAATAAAGATTAAGTGACTTGCCTAGGTTCACACCAGTTAGGAAATGTCTGAGGCCAGATTTGTACTTGACTTGTACAGATTCTCTTGACTTCAGGCCCAGAGTTGACCCACAGTCACCTGGTTGCCTCTTCTACATTCAGTACTTAAGAGCAAATGATCCAGCCTCCTCCTTCCTGGAGAAAATTCAGAGCAAAAGGTGTGGACTTCCCCAGCACCTTCCATCCATTCCCTAAGCCTTCTCTGCATAATCACCCACTGAACCTTCTTTCTCTCTAGTCACTAAAGATGAGATATACCTGTTGTTCCTTAAGTCAATTAGTATTAATTAAGTGTTGACTATATGTCAGGCACTGTGCTAAGTGCTGGGACTACAAATACACCCAGAAGTAAAGACACCCTTTGCTTTCAAGGAGAAATTTCAGTGGGGTAAACTCTGTGTGTTTGTGTGTGTGTACACATGTATGTGTGTGTGTGTGTGTGTGTGCATATATACACACATATACATACACCTGTGTAAGGGCTT
>JAQQSK010013499.1:0-11469 GCA_028658325.1 Potorous gilbertii
AGGGGACAAATGGGGAGAAAATTTGGAACCCAAAATTTTGTGAAAATGAATGTAAAAAGTTAAATAAATAAATTTATATAAAAAAATTAAATAAAAAAATGAAAGAAAGGATCAGAACCTGGAAAACAATATCAACACTATAATGACAAAAAACTTTGAAAGCTATAAGAACTATGATTACTATGAGTGGTTGCAGAGGACCAATGATGAAACATCATGTCAACTTCCTGACAGAGGTGATAGATTTAGGGGGCAGCATGAAAAAAAAAATATATATATATATATATATATTTACATATAACCAGTGAGGAAATTTGTTTTGCTTTTCTACATATATATTTTTTTTCTAAGGATTTGTTTCTCTTTTTTTCAATGGAGTTCGAGTCAGAAGCAGAGAAAATAGATTTATGTTCCTTAAAGGAACAGAATGGTGCTACAGATTTGGAATGTTGGATGCACTTTCAGTTGAGGTCACTGTCTTGTTAGTTTTACTTTGTTAAATGAGAGCCCTCCTGGAATGGTGATACTCCAGAAAGATTTTTTCATGAGTAAAAACAAAACACATGAATAAAACTTCCTTTAGAAATAGTAACTAAGAGTAGGAGGCTTAAGTGATAAGGAGTGTGGAGGCTGGAATGAGAAGGTCCTGAATAGGTCCTCATGAATGGGACGGAGATCAGAAGAGAGCGGAGTGAGGTATAATAGACCAGGGCACCTCGGTGATGAGTGTTGGAGCAGAACAAGAGCTGTCTGTGCCGACCTAAATGTGGCTTTAAGGTTTTTGTTTTCCTGGCTCCTGTCCTTGTTATTTCCGTCTTCCTCGCCCCCCTGCCCCTGGCTTCCAGTACTCCTTTGTTTCATCTTTGAAAGACTCGAGTAAAACTCATACTCAACAAGTTTCAAGGGATGGTTCTCCCCTCTAGCTGTTTGTATTTTAAACTAAAAGTGAAAGGAAAAATTAGAGGAATAAAATCTTACTTATTAAATTTGTTGCATTATCCATCCAGTAGTTGAAAGAGAAAGAGGGTGAAATTATGTATTAGTCATATTCATAATGCCAGTCCAGAATCATAAAAAGAGAATTTTTGTCCTCTTTGACATTTTTCATCTTTCAGGAAATATTTATTTTGGTTTTACTGTGGTTCTTCTATGGAGGATTTATTGAAAGATAGCTAAGAATGCACAACATGAGTGATCACAATTCCTTGATTGCTTCTGAAGCTGAATTTCTGTTCATTTACTTTCTAAATTGCTTGATTGATTATCAGAGGATTGTGTGTGTGTGTGTGTGTGTGTGTGTATGTGTGTGTGTGTTATAAGAGTGCTACAGCTGGGTACAAAGCAGGCCTTCAGTAAATATTTGACTAAGTCCTGTAGCATAGGTGTTAGTCATAGCACTTAAAAAAAAATTGTACAAACAAAGCCAATGCAACCGACATTAGGAGAGAAGCAGAAAACGGAAAGAATTTCTATAACCAGTGTCTCTGATAAAGGCCTCAATTCTAAAATATATAGAGAACTGAATCAAATTTATAAGAATACAAGTCATTTCACAGTTGGTAAATGGTAAAAGGATATGAACAGGCAGTTTTCAGAGGAAGAAATTAAAGTTATCTATAGTCATATGAAAAAATGCTCTAAGTCAAAATTGATTAGAGAAATGCAAGTCAAAATAATTCTTAGCTACCACATCGTATCTATCAGATTGGCTAACATGAGAAACAAGAAAATTATAAATTCTGGAGAAGATGTGGGAAAATTGGAACACTAATGCATTGTTGGTGGAGTTGTGAGCTGATCCAAACATCTTGGAGAGCAATTTGGAACTATGACAAAAGGGCTATAAAAATATGCATACCTTTGACCCAGCCATACCACTTCTAAGACTGTATTCCAAAGAGATGGAAAATAAAAAATGGATCCATATGGACAGAAATATTTATAGCAGCTCTTTCTTTGTGGTGGCAAAAAATTGGAAATTGAGGGGATGCTCATCAATTCGAAAATGGCTGAACAAGTTGTGATATATGAATGTAATGGAATACTATTGTGGTATAAGAAATGATGAGTAGGCAGATTTCAGAAAAACCTGGAAAGAACTGATATATATGAACTGATGCTGAACCAGGAGAACATTGTACACAGTTACAGCCACAATGTGTGATGACTAACTTTGATAGACTTGGCTCTTGTCCGCAATGCAAGGTTCTAAAACAACTCAAAAAGGTTCCTGATGGAAAATGCTATCCACATCCAGGGAAAATTAGAGTCTGAATCCAGATTGAAGCATACTATTTGATCTCTCTCTCTTTTTACATTTAGTTTCTTCTTTCTTGTGGTTTATTCCAGTGGTTATAATTCTTCTTTGCATGTGGCTAATGAGAAAATATGTTTAATGTGAATGTATATGTAGAGTAGATATCCAATTACATACCGTCTTAGGGAGGCGGGGGTGAGAGAAATAGGGAGAAAATTTAGAACTCAAAAGCTTGTGGAACTGAATGTTGTAAACTCAAAATAAATAAATAATTTTTTAAAAGATAGAAAAAAATCCAAATGTTAACCTTAGATCCAATGCTTTATAACATAAAGGTTATATTGAACAAAATTGTAACAAATTTCAAGCAGTTTTGTCTTCCAAGAAAAAATACTTCTTACTTGTTTCTTAAATGATTTCCTTTTGCCTCCCTCCCCTTTTTAAATACATGCCACTGTTAAAGACAGAAACAAAATGACTTATTTGCCTGTATTATGATATTTTAGTGTCAAGGCTCTTAGTATACATATGCTTATTGTGGGTAGAAAGTTGCATTGTATTAAAAACTCTTGGTTGTTATGACCTTAAAAGAAAGTCACATCAGTTCAGCAAACATTTATTCAGCATATCCTCTGTATGTTAGAGAGTTTGTGTTAGGCTCTGGAGATGCTACATAAAAAAAAATTAATGCAGTCTCAGTCCTCAACAACTTATAATAAGACAGATTTCATTTAGCCTTTTCAGGTTCTTCTTTTTGCAGAAAAATTATATGTAAGTTTATATAAATGTTGTGGTTTAGGAAGAGGTCTCTGGCAACTAATTTTGCGGTAATCCTTGACTAGATTAGTTTATACTAATCTCTCTTCTGAATTCTGAATATATTTAGTTCCATATAGTTATTCTCCAATTGTTTCATGCATGTGTCTTATATCCTCAACAATGTTGCATTGGGAGCTGCGTTCACATTCCTGCGGAGAGGAAACGCTACACGTGCTCAAATGTTGATTAGTTATTTACACTCTATTCTCGAAGCACTTTTACAGCATATCAACTTTGGGTTCTTTTTAACAGGTGAAAAACAAAAGTTTGGTTATGAGCAGTCAGGATATGAGATTGAAGATTCTGATGGTGCCGAAGACGATGAGAATGAGGAAGATGATGAAGACAGCCAGAGTGAATCAGTTCTATCTGCGGCACCTTCAGTTACAGCCAGCCCTCAGCACCATCTATCCAGAAGTGGTCTTCAGGAGTCTCTAAGTGCTGATGAGGAAAGTAGAATGACAGAGTGTTTTTCTGTACTACATTCAGATCCTATGGATGCTCTGCCTAAAGCCCTGCTCACAAAGATGACCGTACTTAGCTCAGTACAGTCAGACAGTAGGAGTTCAAGATCCCCAGTGATAATGAGGCAGCAAAGTACAAAAGATGAGATTACACGAGACAATGTAACTAGTGGAGACGTGACTCAGTCTCCCGAAGCTGCTCCCAGATCACCATGTCATCAAATGTCTATTGACTATCCTGATGCAGAAGTAGAAAATGTTACAATAGTGCCTACCAGTGGAACACAGGTAAATAAATTATTTTTGTTTTCTAATTATATATTGAGTTTTTAAAGTATATCTTAAGCATAGAGTAGCAAAGGCCTCAAAATAATATGCTATCCAAGTTAATTACTGATGGTAATATTGGATCAGTTGTATGATTTCAGGAAAAGCATTTATTAGAGTTAGATACAGATTATTGATTTTATTTGCTGCCTCATTTTTGTCATCTATTTTAATCATGTTTCACATCCTTTATTTTCTTTATTCTTGTGTCTAAACAACTACCAAACAGTTCTTCAGAAGTTATATTAGTTTGCTATTATTTACTATTGTTCTTTGACTTTATATATGTCACATTGTAGCAAAAAACAGAACACAAACTGTAGCCAGCTGTCTGCCTTTTGCCATGTCAATTATGTAGCCTCTGGGAACCTGTTTCCTTATTTGTATCATGGAGATACTGTTCCTTGAATTACTTATATATTGTTTCGAAAAAAATCTTGAAGTGTTAATGTGAATTATTGATAATAATCATTTAAATGAAGATTTGGAAACTCTCCATTTCCAGTTTCTCAAGCTCTCAAGCCTCCATTCTTAACCTCTTCTTCCTGTATCGGATTATCTCAATTAATCAACAAGCATTTATTAAATCCTCTGCAAGGAACTCTGCCAGGTGCTAGGGATACAAATACAGAGAATAAGCAGAGCCTACTCACAAGGAGTTTACATGCTAACGGAGAAGAAAATAAGGGCATAGATCAGTGTTTTTAGAATGAAGATAAATGCACACAGAGTGGGTAGTGGGAAGGGCTCTGCATAAATGTGGTTTGGAATAAATGGCTTCTGAGATTATTTTCAGTTGTGAAATTCTATGATTCTAGTTCACACTATGTTCCACAATTTGTGATTAGCCCAGTTTAATATTATCGTGTAGTGAGGATCCCTCTGAAGCATATATAAATATATAAATACCATAGTGGTGGGACTCACTGAAAATTTGAACTTGAAACATGTTTTAGTTTATGTTAGGCTAACACTAAATAATAGGAATTGTTCTTTTGGAATTTGTTTCTCCAGAGATCTTTTAACCCAGCTAGTATATACTTCATTTATACTGGGGAGAGTCTTCATGTCCAGAAAACAACTGAAAGACAATTACACATAATGAGAAAAGTCATGTATTGGTAGTCAGGGAACCTGAATTCAGATCATGACTTTGCTACTTTGTACTTATTTGACTTGTGCAAGTCACCTCAACTATTTGGACCTCGGTTTATCACCTGTAAATTATCTCTAAGGTAGTTCTAAATCTTGTAGTTCTAAATCTATGAATAGATCTCTAACCTTTTGTAGGAGATAGGACCAGATGACCCTTCACTCTGAGGTTCTTTTCATGATTTTATGACTTATCCCCAAAGTTTATCTTCTCTTGAAGTCTCCCATTTCTATAGTCATATCCTTGTGACAATAAAAATGTTAAAATTTTTGATGAAAGATTTCACTGCAATTTGGCAATTTATTTACTAAATTAACTCTGTGCCTTGTATTAATTTGTTGCCAGAAACAAATAGAATCCACATTATCTTTTTATAAAATTTGAGTTTATTGTCACACAAAGCATTACAAAAAGGTGAAGTTTTATTTCTCCATCTTTATTTTTCTCTTTTTTTTCTTAGAATATACCCTGTTTGCAAGTTCCTTCTCCATCAGTGGAGCATGGCATCCAGACAACAGTGGTGGTCCCTTCAGTGGCTTCACCTTTTCCTAAGATCCAAGAACAGAAACAGCAAATACCTCTGCAGCATATTACAGAATTGATGCCTCCTCAGACTCATTTGTTTAGCCATCTTCCTTTGCATTCACAGCAACAAACTAGGACACCCTTTAGCATGATTCCAGTTGGGGGAATTCATGTGGTTCCTGCTGGCCTAACTGCATACTCTACATTTGTACCAATTCAAGCTGGTCCCATGCAACTTACTATTCCAGCTGTCGGGGTGATTCACAGAACTACAGGTCCTCCGGGGGATCCGGCCACAGAAGTTCCCGGCACTACAAATCCGACTAGGGTTGCTGAATTAAACAGTGTCGTGCCGTGTATTCCCATTGGGCAAGTTGGTGTTCCAGGCCTTCAGAATCTAAGTGCACCAAGTTTGCAAACTCTTCCACCGTTAAGTATGGAAACTGTAAATATTTTAGGCCTAGCCCATACAAACATCACTCCCCAAGTACATCCTTCAGGACTCGCACTAAATGCTGTAGGTCTGCAAGTTCTGACTGCAAACCCTTCCACCCAAAGCAACCCTAGCCCTCAGACACACATTCCAGGCCTACAAATATTGAACATAGCACTGCCTACCTTAATTCCTTCAGTTAGTCCAGTAACTGTAGATGGACAGGGAGTTCCTGAAACACCAGCTTCCCAAAATAAAGCATGTGAAACTCAATCAGAACAGACTCTTACAGCAGATCTCAATCAGATCTCTGCTGCTTTATCTCCTCAGGGGTCACCTAAAGCCCATCGGTACAATGGAAAAGATTCATCTGAGCCCACTCTTACAAGAGAACATGGAAAACTTGATGGCACAGGTAAAACTGGCACTGAAACAACTGACTTGGTGAATCATGGGATGCCAAAGCATGAAACCACTTCTCAGCAGGGCAGACAGGACTGTAGCTCTGAGCACCTCCTGGAAGTGCAGGCTGAGGGTGCGGCAACATCGCAAGGCCATAGGGCAGGCTCTCCAGAGAGGCAGGTGCCCAGGCCCCCGAGCCTACCCCGCAGGCAAAATACAGTGCAGTTTAGTGATGTCAGTAGTGATGATGATGAGGACAGGCTTGTAATAGCAACCTAGATTTTTTTTTTATAACACTTAAAGGTTTCTTTGCAAACCTATCTTTCCTTAAAGCACATTTTTTCTGACAAAAATTCATTATTAATCTTTGTGCAATCATGAAATTTTGACCAATAATTGTTGTTTCTTGTCAGCTCCAACCATTTTTGTACATGTTGTATAGACAATTGTGCCTTTTTGGAGTTTTATGTTTAGAAACTTGTACAGATTGTTGAAAAAATATCTATATATAAAATACATATTATATATGTATATGAAAACCAGGTAGCTGCTTGTGTTTAGTAAGTAAACATCTTATGTCAAATCAAATGATTAAATTATATGTTGCACTGTTAAATGTAAATTTTTATGGTTGTAGGGGAAAGTTTCTGTGTACAGATTGGTATGTAAAACTCCATATTTATTGTGTCCATATTAGTCTTGGAAATGGGTCTCTCCATCTTCTTGTGTAAGACAGTAGCTTTACACTTCAGACAGAATTTTTCTGTGTTATGAAATGTTCCAGTAAAATTTTATTTACTGACTTTACCATTGTTCACGTTGTGCCTTCTTTATGCCATCCAGGGTTTGGGGAATGGCAGAGTTACCTCATGCTTAGGTCTAGTCTGCTGCCACCCTCTTTTTATGAGTAGCAAATGGGGAGGGATGTAATAGAATTATTGTTTTGCCATTTGGAACTAAAGTTAATACCATCAAGAGAATTTTTTTTTAATCATGGGCAGTATTATATTATGCTTGGTTATTTGACAAAAGCTTTTCTAAGGACATCTTTGCACTAAGTTAAAAAGGCAAATGAAATTGAGTTTAAAATGGGCATTTCAGTTGTAATTTCAAAATGTGAACATGAAGATGTTTTATAAAAAATAATAAAAACAGTAAAAAATATTTTGTATTTGGAGAGCATGGTTTGGATGCAACCAATGAAAAGTAGTTCATTGACAATAATGTTTACGTAGGATTTATTCTTTAGCAAGTTTCTCATTGTCCTGAAGAATCTTTTCCATTTGTAATGCAAAGCTTTCTGCTAAGTTAAGAAGACATCAGGCTTCAAGAGTACCTAAATAATACTTCCCAGTCATCACTTTTTACAACTTTGTTTCAGGAAATGTTAGCTTCCAGCTTTAAGAAATTTAATTTCACTATGTGCTTCAAGAAAATAAAATAAGGATTTGTTGCTCACCAATACCTATGAATGAAGAAGTTGCATTTATTTGTCGTAATGCCTTCATAAGATAGGTTTTGAAGAAAAGAATTTTTAAATACCATAATTGAAAGAGGCTTGATACATGGATAGGGAAGCCTTCATTGAATTCTCTAGAAAGCCCTAAAATGCTTACTCCTTGAAGATTATTGACAATTTGAAGTTGATATAATGTTTAATGTGCAAATTTAATTTTTCAGGATTTAATATAATGTAGCATGAATTATAATCAACATTTTAAAAATCAGTTAAACCAGCAAATTAAAGATCAAATTTTATCAAAATAATAAAAACTAACTTTCCACAATTACATGTTTTGCTTATTATATGTTACAATCAATGATTGAAGGATTTTTTTTAATAATCCTAGAACTATAATGGGACTGCATTGTCTCATGAATGTATTACTTAAATAATCCTAATTTTTTTTTTAAAAGCCACATTTAACAATATGTATTGCCTACTTATCAACCTTTTATGCTTTAATTGTCTGGATTTTCAAAAAAGTTAACAATAGTATCAGTGTGACCAGACATTTGGAGAGGCTGAGACTGATGAATCTCAGGCTCTGGAGTTCTGATCTGCGGTTGGTCATGCACTAAATTCCGAGTCAATATCATGAACCCCAAGAAGCAGCAGAGGCCACCAGCTTCACCTGAAGAGCAGACTGCCAGAAACTGATCAGTGGTGAAAACAAATCTGTGAGTATCTCCTGTGCTTCTAGACTGGGTGAGATGGGGACACTCATTCTTTAAAAGAGAAAATAGGTAGGTAGGTAGACAGACAGATAGAAAGACATGCCTACATATTATATATATTATATATACATGTAGGATGTATATAAACATTTATATGTCTATATATGTTCATATATACATGCTTACATGTGGCAAGAATATGTCTGAAAAAATGAGATTTCTCCAAATTTGAAGGTAATGAGATGTAAGTAGCTTGCAAGATGATGCCTAATGATTCAGAGTTGAATCTTCATGTTCAATTTTTGTTGAACTTTCTTAATGTGAAATATTTGATATGTTTACATATTCCTTTGCAGACTGTTAGAATGCAAGGTCCAATTACTGTGAATAATGACCATTATGTGGTCACATTATTTGAATTTATACTATTCAGAGGTATAATTATAAATAAAATATGGTAATTGGTTCCAACTCAGTGGAAATATGCAATCAGTTTTTAAAAATAACTTCTTGGGAGCCAAGGTGGCTGAGTAAAAAGACATACATATGCTGGCTTTCCCCCCACAGCCCATAAAATACCTGTAGAGAGGAACTCAACAAATTCTGGAGCAGCAGAACTAGAGAACAACGGAATGAGGAGATTTCCAGCCTAGGGTGATCTGAAAGGCCAATGGGAAATGTCTGTTGCCCTGGACGTGGAGTGGAACCCAGCCCAGCCTTGACTGAGTGGCCTGGCTCTGGGAGGAGGACACCTCAGGGGTGGAATCTCCAGTCACAGTAGCAGTGGTTGGTAGATCCCTCAACCCACAGGCACCAAGGGTCAGTGACAGGGTTTTTTCAGTTGGCCTAGAAGGGAGAAGTACCTTCCCATAGCTCAGGTCTTAGGCAGCACCTACAGAGGCCACATCAAGCAGGCAGCAGCAGTTCTCACAGCAGCCCCTACAGCAGGCTGCATCCATTGTTGGATTGTAAAACCCCTGGGGGCAGTAAGCAGCTGATTCTTACCTCAGCCCTATGTAGAGGCCCTGCTTTAGGTGATCTTTATCTCACACTGAATGGTGGCCCTGCCCCTACAGCTTATCTGAATCTCAGCCCCTCAGTGCTGACTTGGCAGAACTGGAGGCCAGGTGGCTGTGGAGAGGAAACTCTGCTAAGATTCTGGTCACAAAAATCTCTACCTGCTCCCAGACTAGTGTACACGCTTGATTGTGCCACCTTGCAGGAACTGAGATCTTACAGATTCCCAGAGTATACCCTACTCTTGACAAAGGACCCAAAAGTCAAATAACTGGTTGGGAAAATGCCCAAAAAAGGAGAAAAAAAGTAAGACTCTAGAAGGTTACTTTCTTGGTGAACAGATAATTTCTCCCATCCTGTCAGATGAGGAATAACAATGCTAACCATCAGGGAAAGACATAAAAGTCAAGGCTTCTGTATCCCAAAATCCAAAATAAATATTCAATGTTCTCAGGCCATGGAAGAGCTCAAAAAGGATTTTGAAAATCAAGAGAGGTGGAAGAAAAATTTGGAAGAGAAATGAGAGAGATGCAAGAAAATAATGAAAAATGGGTCAATAGCTTGCTAAAGGAGACCTCAAAAAAATGCTAAAGAAAATAACACCTTGAAAAATAGGCTAACTCAATTGGCAAAAGAGGTTCAAAAAGCCAATGAGGATAAGAATACTTTAAAAGCAGAATTAGTCAAATGGAAAAGAAGGTTCAAAAGCTCACTGAAGAAAATAGTTCTTTCAAAATTAGAATAGAACAGATGACTAATGACTTTATGAGAAACCAAGAAATTACAAAATAAAATGAAAAGAATGAAAAAATGGAAGACAATGTGAAATATCTCATTGGAAAAAGAGCTGACTTGGAAAATATATCCAGGAGAGACAATTTAAAAATTCTGAGACTGCCTGAAAGCCACGACAAAAAAAGAGCCTAGACATCATCTTTCATGAAATTATCAAGGAAAACTGCCCTGATATTCTAGAACCAGAAGGCAAAATAAATATTTTGAAAGAATCTATTCATTATCTCCTGAAAGAGATCCAAAAAAAGAAACTCCTTGGAACATTGTGGCAAAATTCCTGATTTCCCAGGTCAAGGAGAAAATATTGCAAGCAGCCAGAAAGAAACTATTCAAGTATTGTGGAAATACAATCAGGATAATACAAGATCTAGCAGCTTCTAGGGATCAAAGGGCATAGAATATGATATTCGAGAAATCAAAGGAAGTAGGAATGAAACCAAGAATCACCTACCCAGCAAAACTGAGTATAATACTCCAAGGGAAAAATGGTCTTTCAATGAAATAGAGGACTTTCAAGCATTCTTGATGAAAAGACTAGAGCTGAAAAGAAAATTTGACTTTCAAACACAAGAATCAAGAAAAGCATGAAAAGATAAACAGCAAAGAGAAACCATAAGGGATTTACTAAAGTTGAGTTATTTACATTCCTACATAGAAAGACAATATTTGTAACTCTTGAAACATTTTTCAGTATCTGGGTAGTTGATGGGATTACACACACACACACACAGAGAGCACAGAGTGAATTGAATGGGTTGGCAGATCCCAACAGGATGGGACCATATCTTTAAAAAATGAAATTAAGGGGTGAAGGAGAAATATCTTGGGAGGAGAAAGGGAGAAATGGAATGGGGCAAATTATCTCTTGTAAAAGAGGCAAGTAAAAGATTTTTCAGTGGAGGAAAAAGAGGGGAGGTGAGCTTACTCTCATCACATTTGACTAAAGGAAGGAATAAAATGCACCCTCATTTTGGTATGAAAACATCTTACAATACAGGAAAGTGGGGGAGAAGGGAATAAGCTGGGGGGGGGGGGTGATGGAAGGGAGAGCAATGGGAGGAGGGAGCAATTTGAAATCGACACTCTTGGGGAGGTACAG
>JAQQSK010013500.1:0-11469 GCA_028658325.1 Potorous gilbertii
TAAGATATTGACCCGTTTTTCATGCTTTTCTTGCATCTCTCTCATTTCTTTTCCCAGTTTTTCCTCCACCTATCTAACTTGATTTTCAAAATCCTTTTTGAGCTCTTCCATGGCCTGAGCCCATTGGATATCTATTTCAGATGTTTGGTATACAGAGGCCTTGACTCCTATGTCTTTACCTGATGGTAAGCATTGGTTTTCTTTGTCAGAGAGGAAGTTTGGAATCATTTGTTCAAGAAAATAACCTTCTATGGTCTTAGTTTTTTTCCCTTTTCTGGGCATTTTCCCAGCCAGTTGCTTGACTTTTGAGAGTCCTCTCCACCCCTAGCCTAGGTCCACCCAGCTAGTGCTTGGGGTCTGGGATTCAAATGCTGCTCCCCAGCCTCAGGGCTCTTGGTGTCTGGCCTGGCTGCAATTCAATGGGAGCTTAATTCCTGGTGCTCAGGTGGGGGCAGGACTGCCTCCCAGGCTCAGTTCCCTCAGGGGGTTTATGCAGAGACCTTTTGTAATGGTGCTCCTGCTGAGCTCCTGTCTGCTCCGGGAGCCTCTGGACACCTGCTGCCTCTGCCACTGCCTCCCAAGGGGGCCTGAGTGCCAAGACACCCCACTCCCCTCTCAGTCCATCTCTCTCACTGACCTGTGAGTCTGTGGGTGGAGGGACCTTCGTGGCCGCTGGAGATTCTGTCCCTGAAGCCTGCTCGGGTCTGCTTGCTCCTCTCAGTGCCACCTGGCCAGGGCAGGGGAGGGCTCTGCTCCCGTCCGGTGTGCGATGGACCATTGGGATCGGTTTTTGAGGGCTCTCTGGAACGGAAATCTCCTTCACTGTGTTGCTGCACGGCTTCCACTGTTCCAAAATTTGTTGGGAGTTCTTTTTAGATGAAATCCATGGGCTGTGGGTTCGGAGCTAGCATATGTGAGTCTTTCTACTCCACCATCTTGGCTCCACCCCCCCCCCCATCCTTCATTCTCAAAGAGGACAAGACTTCCCGAGGATGATGTCTTGACTTGGCAATGAATTAGATTTAAGTGAGGCAGAGCTCAAAGAGTTGTCATTCTCACTCTATCCTCCAGAGCCATCAAAGTTCAGGGGCAAGATGAAAGTCAGGTGATGGCATGAGGTGGAAGACCTTGACCTTTCCAAATGAAGCATTGGAGGAAGGACTTGAATTCAGTTCTTCCTGCCTCCAGGCTCAGCTCTCTACTCTGACACTTAGCTCTAGGCTTGGAGAAAAGGAGTAGCTTGTGACAGCTATCTTTAAGTATCTGAAAGGCCACCATGTGGAATATGGACTAGTCTTGGTCTGTTTTGTCCCAGAGGATCCAGTTCCCCATGTACTTTCTCTTGCTGGGTGATTCCTGACCATATTTTCTTCTACATCATCTATGGAAGATTCAATGTAGTAAAGTGGTTATAAGACATGGGATGTGAGCTTGAATTCTGGATTTGCCACATAGTATATAACTATGTTCATAAATAAATCACTCCAGATCACCAAGTCATAGTTTCCTTGTCTTTTGAATGAGAGCTTTGGACTCAATGCCTCCTGCAATCCCTTCTATCTCTATGATCCACCTAACAAGCTGGAGACTTTTTCTTGGTTCTGTTAATATTTCAGAAATACTAGGGAAGCACAAGCTCTCTCCATTTCTCATTCTTCACTCTTAATATAGTATTATAGTTATTATCTGCAGCATCACAGAGTTGTCTAAAACTTGTTCAGGAAACTGAGGCTCATGGGTATTAAATTATGTCATGCTAACATAACTAGATAGTGGGTTTCTGAGGTAGAATTAAAACCGAGATATTTCTGACTTCAAACTCAATACTTTATAAATATTTTGTAATGCTGATTCTGTCTACAACCAACTTTCTCCTTTTCTGGTGATACATACATTTGATGATGTTTTCATGACACTTTTGGAATGAGGCACTTTAGTATAGTGGAGATAATTAGATCTGGAGTCAGAAAGGTATAGATTCGAATTCTGACTCAGATACATACTAGCTTGAGTCCCTGGGAAAGTCTTTTAACCATAAAATGGGAACAATTACAGAGCTTACTTTGCAGGGTTGTTGTGAGAATTAACCTTCATCATCAGATTCTTGGCAAGCCTTAAAGCTATGTTAATGGCAGTGGCCATGGCTGTTGTTATTTTTGTGAAAATTTATTTTTTTCATTGTGAACTTAGCAGTCCTCAACAAGCACAAATAACCCTAATACAGAAAGAACAAATGAGAATTATAAATGAAACTGTGAGCTTCTGTGACATGCAATCTGTTCTCTTTTCAAACTTTATTTTTAATTTAATGAGGTCATATTAAAATTGTTTATTTGTGTCCACTTCTGAACTTCGTTTTTCCTTCTGGTAATTTTGAGTGTGTTTCATTGCTCTTTTGATTTTTTTTTTACCTCTCTATCACTTAGTCATTGTTATTCTCCTGAGATCATGATGTTCCAAGATTCAGAGCCATAACACATCTCTTGCAGAAAATACACATGAAAGGTAAGGAATTTTCACACTGGAGAGCATCTCAGGACCATTGAAAGTCCTGAATAATTTTCAAGTAATGGACATGCCCATTTACTTGGAGATAGGTATGGCAGGTGTTATGGTCAAATGTCAGTCTAGCCAAAGACAGTTTTAGAATGAGGGGAATATCAGCTGTGTTTTTCTATTCATGAGTTAAGCAGGAATATGCTCTCGATGTGTCAATTGCCTGGAAAGCAGTCAGAATTCATGCCAGGCATTTGTTTTTAGCTCAGAAAGCACACAGAAGTTAATGTTCTTAGTGCACAAAAGCAGGTGGGAGAATCCACTGGTGAATTCCAAACCTGCAACTTTTCTCACCTCAGAGGCTGATGAATGACAAGTAGGGAAGGAGGCAATGACTGATAGGTGTGCTGACTCAAAGAAGAATTCCATTAGGGACAAAGTAGGAGGCATCAACTTGATGACTTTGACATTCACAGGAGAAAACATTCACTCTGAGTGTGTAATAGCAGGGGTTTGCCTGGGGGCCCAGAGAGGAGAAGCACAAGTGACTCCTGGGTAGCATTATGAATGGATCTGCTTCGTGGAATCCAGAGGAAACTTTGCTTCAGGCAATTTCCAGGAGAGACATTTGGAGCAACACAATCTGAGTCAACTCAAAGAATCACAGAAGCAGTATAATATAGTGGATAGAGTTAGGTTTAGAAGACATCAAGACCTGCCAATACTGACTGGACAAATCATTTAACCTTTTTATGATGTAGGCAATTCTTAACAAATTACAGATAATATGCTGAGCTATGTTGGTAGAAGGATTCTCTCACCTAGGAATTCTCTATTTCAGTGAAACCATAGTTTTTGTCCCAATATCCACAGAATCTCAGAACCTGAAAGACTTCAAGGGGTCATCTAGTACCACACATATTCATAATGAAATCTCTACAACATTCCTTAATGAATGGTCAATCAGCATTTAAATACCTCCTATTAGAAAAAATCCACTGTCTCCTGAGGATGCCCATTTGATGTTTGGAGATCTTTAATTACTAGGTTTTCCATTGTCTTGAAGACAAGGTCTTGTCTAAGGTCTTCCATTGAGTTGAGTCTAATTCTGCATCTTTGTGAATTATCACCCCTAGAGCTGAACAGAGCCCAACAAATGCCCCTTCCACACGACAGCTTTCCATACCCTTGAAAACAACATCCCAATTAAGTCTTTTCCTTTATAGGATAAAGATCTTGCATCTCTTCCATTAATACTCCCACAGTGTCTCTAGTTCTTTCATTCTGGTTGCCCTCCTCTAGATTTATTGATATGCTCAAGTTTATTGATATACTTTTTTAAGACCTGGTGCTAAGAACTGAAAACATTAATTCAAATGTGGTCTGACCAGGACAATGGAACCATCCCTTCCTTTCCCTTCTTTTGGACATTGTATCTCTAAGATTGCATTACCTTTTAGGCTATCACATCACTGTTGACTGCTACTGATTTTGCAGTTTACTATAACAACAAATCTAAAAAAATGTTATTTACTCTTACATAACCAATTCTGTACTTAAGCAATGGATTTCCTCTACCCAAATAGGCATCTTTACATTTATCACTCTTGAATTCTGACTTTTTAGACTCCATCTAATGTTCAAGCCTATAAAGATCTTCATAAAAGAAAAATTTTCTAAAACTTTTTCTAAAATCTGATCATGTTTCTCCTTTATTTACTAAACTTAAATAACTTATTATTCCCCAGAGAATCAAATAAAAATTCCTTGGTTTGGCTTTTAATGCCCTACACAGGGGGATGGAGCCAAGATGAGGGAGTAACAGCGCACACTTACTAGAGCACTGCCCCCAGTCCCAGCCAAACACCTGTAAAAAATGGCTCTCAACAAATTCTGGAGCTGCAAAATGCACACAATGACAGAGTAAAGTAAATTCTCAGCCCAAGACAATCTGGAAGGTTTCTGGGATGTCTGCCAAGCCACGCTGGGAGTAGGGCACAATCCAGTGTGGACTGAGCAAGCACAGACAGGACTGGAGCAGGCCTTGGGGGACTGAACCTCTGACACCTTTGGTGGTTTCCAGACTTCATGACCCCAAAATACTGAGGATAAATTAGAAGGTCAGTGACAAAAGTCTGTGTAACCAGTACAGGAAAGTTAAGTGGTCTGACCCTAGCTTCAGGATGGCTGAAGGGGCATAGGAACTCATGGCAGTCACAGTAGCACCTGGTGCAGAGGCAGCAACTGTTTTGGGGGTTCTAAGCCCACAGATTGTGGGGGAATCAAGCTGCTGACAGTACACTCCAAACCCCATTATAAGCAGAGAACTACCTTGACAAAGAGCTCAAAACTCAAGTAAATGGCTGGGGAAATGAACAAAATCCAGAAAAAGAATGAGACTATAGAATCTTATTTTGGTGACAAGGAAGACCGAAGCATGCAAACAGAAGAAAATAAAGTCAAAGCTCCTCCATCCAAAACTTCTACGAAAAATATGAATTGGTCTCAAGGTATGGAAGAGCTCAGAAAGGATTTTGAAAATCAAGTAAGAGAAGTAGAGCAAAAATTGGGAAGAGAAATGAGACTGATGCAATAAAATCATGAAAAAAATAGTCGACTATGTGCTAAACAAAACCCCCCAAAATTCTGAAGAAAATAACAATTTAAAAAACAGACTAAACCAAATGGCAAAAGAAATCCAAAAATCCAATGATGAGAAAAATGCCCTAAAAAGCAAAATTGACCACATGGAAAAGGAGATCCAAAAGCTCACCAAATAAAATAATTCCTTAAAGGTTAGAATGGAGCAGATCAAAGTTAATGGCTTTATCAAAAATCAAGAATTTATAAAACAAAACCAAAGGAATGAAAAAATAGCAGACAATGTGACATATCTCATTGGAAAAACAACTGACCTGGAAAACAGATCCAGGAGAGACAAATTAAAAATTATGGGACTACCTGAAAGCCATGATCAAAAAAAGAGCCTCGATATCATCTTTCATGAAACTGCCCTGATATTCTAGAACCAGAGGGTTAAATAAAGAATCCACCTATCATCTCCTGAAAGAGATATGAAAAGAAAAACTCATAGGAATATTGTAGTCACATTCCTGAGTTCTCAGGTCAAGGAGGAAATATTGAGAGCAGCCAGAAAGAAACAACTTGGATATTGTGGAAATACAATCAGGATAACACAAGATCTAACATCTTCTTCATTAAGGGATTGAAGGACTTGGAATATAATTTTCCAAAAGTCAAATAAACTAGTATTAAAACCAAAAATCATCTACACAGCAAAACTGAATATGTTGCTACAGGGGAAAAAATGGTCATTCAATGAAACAGAAGACTTCCAAGTATTCTTGATGAAAAGATCAGAGACGAATAGGTAATTTGACTTTTAAACACAAGAGTCAAGAGAAGCATGAAAAGGTAAACAAGAAAGAGAAATCATAAGGGACTTACTAAAGGTAAACTGTTTACATTCCTACATGGAAAGATAATGTTTGTAACTCTTGAGACTTTTCTCTGTCTTTGGGTAGTTGGATGGATTATGTACATATAGACATAGCGCACAGGGTAAGTTGAAAAGGAAGGGATGATATCTAAAAAAATAAAATTAAGGGGTGAGAGAGGAATATATTGGAAGGAGAAAAGGAGATATGGAATAGGGCAAATTATCTCTCATAAAAGAGTCAAGAAAAAGTTTTTTCAATGGAAAAGAGGGAGGTGAGAGGGAAAAAGTGAAGCTTGATCTCATCACATTTGGCTTAAGGAGGGAATAACATGCACACTCAATTTGGTATGAAAATCTATCTTATGCTACAGGAAAATAGTGGAGAAGGGGATGAGTGGGGGGTGGGGGAATGTTAGAAGGGGGGGCAAATGAGAGAAGGGGTAATTAGAAGTAAATACTTTTGGGGAGGGACAAAGTCAAAAGGGAGAATGGAATAAATAGGGGGCAGGATAGGAAGGAAGGAAAAATAGCTTTTCACAACATGACTACTATGGAAGTCTTCTGCATAGCTACACATGTATAACCTATATTGAATTGTTTGCTTTCTCAGTGCAGATGGGTGGGGAGGAAGGAAAGGAGAAAAGTTGGAACTCAAAGTTTAAAAAATGAATGTTAAAAATTCTTTTCATATGCAACTGGGAAGTAAGAAATACAGGTAATGGTGTATAGAAATCTATCTTGCACTACAAGGAAATAGAGGAGATGGGAATAAGGGAAGAGATGCATGTGATAGAAGGGAGGGCAGATTGGGGGAAGGTTTAATCAGAATAAATGGTGTCTTGGGGTGGAGGAGGAGAGAGAAAATTTGGAACTCAAAATCTTGTGGAAATGAATGCTGAAAACTAAAAATAAATAAATTTTTTTGAAAAGAAAAAATAATAAAGCCCTATACAACCTGGCCTTTATCTATTTCCAATTCCATATATTAATCCTCTTCCAGGCAAACTGACCTTTAATGTTCCATGGTCAACCTCAGCTTCTGGGATAAGAACTCACTATTTGACAAAAACTGCTAGGAAAACTGGAAAATAGTATGGCAGAAAGTAAACATAGACCAATATCTTACACTGTATACCAAAATAAAATAAAATTGGTACACATTTTAGATATAAAGGGTGATACTACAAGGGATACTACAAGGAGAGCAAGGAATAGTGTAACTGTCAGATTTACAGAGAATAGAAGAATTTATGACCAAATAAGAGATAGAGAACATTATGAAATGCAAAATGGATAATTTTGATTACATTAAATTGAAAAGCTTCTGCATAAACAAAGTCAATACAAGCACAATTTGGAGGGAAGCAGAAAACTAGGAAAGAATTTTTACAACTAGTATCTCTGATAAAGACCTCATTTCTAAAATCTATAGAGAACAGAATCAAATTTGTAAGAATACAAGTCATTCCCCAATTGATAAATTTTCAGACGAAGAAATGAAAGCTATCTACAGTCATATAAAAAATGGTGTAAATCACTACCGACTAGAGAAATGAAAACCAAAACAACTCTGAGGTACCACATCATACCTATCAGATTGGCTAACATGACAAAGGAGAAAAATGATAAATGCTGGAGAAAATATGGGAAAAGTAAAAATCTACTGGAATTGTGAACTGATGCAACCATTCTGGAGAGCAATTTGGAACTATACCTAAAGGGCTATAAAAATGTGCACACCCTTTGACCCAGAAATACCATTTCTAGGACTTTGTCCCAAAGAGATCATACAAATGGGAAAAGGAATCATATATACAAAAATATCCATAGCAGCTCCTTTTGTGGAGGCCAATAACTGGAAATTGAGGGGATATCTATCAATTGGGGAATGGCTGAACAAGTTGTGGTATATGAATGTAATGGAATACTATTGTACTATAAGAAATGATGAGCAGGTGGACTTCAGAAAAACCTGGAAAGACTTTTATGAATTGATAGTGAATGAGTTGAGCAGAACCAGAAGAATATTGTTCACAGTAATAGTCCCATTGTGTGTTGACGAACTTTGACAGACTTAACTCTTCTCAGCATAAGAAGGTTGTAAGACAATTCCAAAATGCTCATGATGGAAAATGCTATCCACATCCAGAGAAAGAACTACGGAGTCTGAATGCAGAATGAAGCATATTATTTGTTTCATTTTGTTTTGTTTTGTCACTTCCTTCTCATGTTTCATCCCATTGGTTCTAATTCTTCTTCACAACATGGCTAGTGTGAAAATATGCTTAATGTGAATTTCTATGTAGAGCCTATATCAGACTGTAATTTGCCTTGGAGAGGGTGAAGTGAGGAAGGTGTAGTCAATAGCTTTTGAAACTGAACATTGAAAACTCAAAATAAATAAATTAATTAATGAAAATAAAATTAAAAAGGGAAAATAAAAATAAGGAAATTGAATTGGGAATGAAATCCCATATGATTTGAATTTCTTCTAAAAATTATATAATGAATTCAATAAAAAATGTCTGTCTTTTATCACCATGCTTTTCCACTTGCTGTCCCCATTGTCTAGAATGTTCCCTTTTCCTAATCTCTGCTTCCTAGAATCCTTTGAAACCTTTCTACCATTTGAAAACTGGATCAGACAGCTAGCTATGTCTTAATTCATATCAGGGATAGAGTTATCCAACAACTCAGATCCATTATAATGGAATAGATTAGACTGAATGCAGAAGTTGTTGTTGTTGTTGCTGCTGTTGTTGTTGTTGAGTTGTTTCACTCCTATCTGACTCTTTGTGATGCCATTTTGGAATTTTATTAGCAAATATAATTTTACAGATGGTAAATTGAGGCAAACAAGATTCAGTAACTTGTCCAAAGTCACAGAGCCAGTAAGTATCTGAGGCTGGTTTTGAACCTTGAAGATGAATCTTCCTGATTCTAGACCTAGCACTCCATTCACAGTATCACTTGAGTGCCCCTATGGACAGAAGCCTTACACTTAAAATGGAGTGTTAATATATATTATCTACTTGACTGTAGGGAAATCAGTAACCTCAGATTTCAAGTATGTAGAGGATTGGCAAAAGAACTCAGTATGATTTTATCATTTGTTAACCATACAACCTTAGGTGAGTCATGTCAGTTCCCCAAGCCTTAATTTGCTCATCTATAAAAGAGTCAGAGATTAGACCATGGATGTGCTTGAGTTAGCTTCTAAACTATCCCTTAAAAACCAGACTGCCAAATTTTCAGTGTAAGCATTTATACATTGTTAAATGACAAATTACAAATTGGGGTTTATTTGTCTTGTTTATTGTCTAGACAAGAAAATGATGGAGAAAAAGGTTAATAATGCATATTATACATTTTTCAGAGAGCTGATTGTTAAACATTTACTAGCACATGCCTAGAATGGACCGATGATTTCATTGGTGTATGGAACTTTCAGGGTTAGAGTCAAGATGGGGGTGTAAAAGTAGGGACTTGCTTGAGCTCTCCACCAAACCCCTCCAAATACCTATAAAAATGACTCAACAAATTTTAGAGCTGTAGAACCCACAAAATGACAGAATGAAACAAGTCTCCAGTCTAAGAAAATCTGGAAGGCTGAAGGAAAGGTCTATTGCATAGTCTAGTGGAGTGGAACACAGTCCAGATTAGGCTGTGCTGGCATAGATTGGACCTGGAGCACAGCTTAGGGTACTGAATCACTGGCAGCTATGGTTATTTCCAGACTTTGCAGCACACAAATGACAAAAACAGCACAGACGGTCAATGGGAAAACTGTCAGACCTGGGTGAGAGAGGAGTGTGGTCTGACCCTAGTCCTGGGGCAGTAAAGGTGGTGGTTGTAGTGGTAGCAGCAGAAGCAATAGCTGCTTCTGGAGGTCTTGGGACACAGATGCTATGGGGATCAAGCAACTGATCAGAGGGGCATTGCAAATATCTCTTTGCTGGTGGTGAAGATTCTCTTCCTTTGCCCTCCTTGGATCTGGATTACATCTTGGATGGTGGTCCTGAGGTAAGGAGGGGCACTGATGTGGTGGAGCTTATGGTGTAGTGGCGATGGAATCCTCCTCACAGCTCCAAGGCAGAAAAGAGTGGTTGTGGTCACTCATAGACCAGAGCACAAGCTACAAAAGGAGGAAACACCTCTCCTTTGATCATACCATATTGGAAGAACTAAAGATTTACAGATCCCTAGAAGTATCTCTGACAGCTGCACAAAATTCCTGAAATTTGGGACAACACACTGCCCCTCCCCCACTGGAAGCAGAGTTCTATCTTGACAAAGCATTAGAAAGTCAAGTATTTGGCTGAAAAAATGATCAAATAGGGTAAAAAAAATAAACTCAGACTTTAGCATCTTATTTGTTGACAAAGAAGATCAAACCATACAACTAGAAGAAGGCAAGAAAAATCAAAACTTCCTGCATCAAAAGGCTCCTAGAAAAACATGAATTGATCTCAGGTCATGGAAGAGCTCAAAAAGGATTTTGAAAATCAGATAAGAATAGAGGAAAAATTGGGAGGAGAAATGAGAATGATGCAAGAAAATCATGAAAAATGAGTCAACAGCTTCCTAAAGGAGATTGAAAAAATACTGAAGAAAATAACACCTTAAAAATAGACTAACCCAAATGGCAGAAGAGATCCAAAAAGCCTTAAAAACAGAATTGCCTGAATAAAAAAGGAAATCCAAAAGCTCACTGAAGAAAATCATTCCTTAAAATGTGGAATGGTATATGGAACTTGCACATATAGAAGCTTCATCATTAATATAGGTCAGCAACTTTTCTGCAACATGTAGTGCTAGAGAACTTCCTCAATCGTGGAGAGGTTTGGAGATTTTCCCAGGATCAAACATTCATCATGAATCAAAGGTAAGATTTGAACCTAGGTCTTTATGGCATCAAAGTTAGTTCCTCATCCACTACACAGAATTTTCAGTTCAACAAAGGCTTATTAAAACTTGGCCCTAAGGAAGAAATATTATATAGCACTTTTCTTCTTTCTTTGCCATGAGTCTGAGTAAAGAGTAAAGTACACTACAGACAATATCAGATTATTACAGATACAGATTTTTTTTTTGATGTATTAGCTAATTTTAGGTAATTTCTCTTTCACTTATTCTTTGTTATAAACAATGACTTTCAGAAATGTACTATGGTTGATAGAAATATAATATTACCATTGAGTTTCTAACCAATTTGCATTCCTACTCATAGGTTGGAGGAGGCGAGTGATAGAGTTATTACTCTGTCCAAAGAGACTATTCGGTGGATACACTGCTGATACTATAACTTTTCTTTTTTTCTTTTTTTTTAAATTTAGTTAAATTTATTTATTTAACTTTTTCATTCATTTTCACAAAATTTTGGGTTCCAAATTTTCTCCCCATTTATCCCCTCCCTCCACCCCAATACATCAAGCATTCTAATTTCCCTTATCACCAATCTGCCCTCTCTTCTATCATCCTTCCCTTCCCTTGTCCTCATCTTCTCTTTTTTC
>JAQQSK010013501.1:0-11469 GCA_028658325.1 Potorous gilbertii
TTTCTAAGAAATGGATAAACTGCAATCTTTTGGATAAGATATGAATGCGACCCTCCTAAGGAATGACCAAGCTCCTAAAGTCTTGTTAACATCTGGAGAACTATGAAAGGCCTTTCCCCTCTTTCTGAGGGTGCCTCCCAAACAATAGGTTCTGCACCCACCGTTCTGCACAACGGGCATAAAAACTGCGACTTCCTCCACTCCTGCCCTTGAGAAGTTCGCTTAAGGCAAACTGGGTTTTGCTGTTAAAAAAAGAAAAATTAAAAGCAGGCGGTGAAGCTGCTGATCTTAAAGGCCAGCCTCTACTTGTTTCCTCAGATTAACCAAGTTTCTACTGTGCGTTTTGCACCTGGCAGAAGAGCAAAGGAAGAAAGGAGAAAGCCGCGGCCAGGGTGGCCAGAGCAGGCACCTCTTCAGCCGCCGCCGCCCGGACGGGGCCGGGAGAGGAAGAGAGAGGCCCCGGGAGGAGGAGGAAGCGAAATCCCGGGCACGGTCACAGTGCCTGTCACAGCCCACCTGGTTATAGTGCAAGTGCAAGTGCTGCAGCTTCTCCACCGGCTTCCTCGACGCAGCGCCCATGGCATCCAGCAGGTGAGCCACGCGGGCCGCGGACAGGCTCCAGCCCTCCCCGAACACGGCCAGCAGATCCTCCGTGAAATGGAGCGTGGGGAGGCCCGTTCCCTCCAAGCCCCCCGCCGCCGCCAGCAGCAGCAGCCCCGCGACGACTCGGCTCAGGCCCCCCATGCTGGACAGGGCTCCCCACGTGCGCGCCACGCACCACTCCCTCAGCCCGGCGCCCCGAGGCCGAGCTGCGTGTTCGGTCCCACGCCGCGGGCTGGCCGCTAGCGGCTCCTCTCTGCGCTGGGCAAGGCTCGAGTCCCCTCCTCCTGGGCCGTCCCGAGGCTGGCCGGCATCGAACCTGTCCCGCGGGGAGGAAGCGCTAGGCACAGCGGGTCGGGGCCCCTGCTCCCCTGGGTGCGCCTGCGATAAAGAGGACAAAGGGGTGGGGGAGATAAGGGCCCGCCCCGCCACTGCCCCCAGGGCCCACCCGAGGCCCCGAAACCCGGGCTGGCCAAAGCCAGGGCGCTCCCACACCGCCTCTGGGACAGGACTTGCGGAAGAAAACGGGGTCAGGCTTTCCCAAAACAACAACCACCCCACACCAGCCAATTCTGCCTCCTCCCTCCCCCTCACACACACTTCCTTTCTTTCTTTTTACTTCCCGAGACTGGAAGCTAGGTAAGAGGCTGGCGGGCCCTGGAGCGACTCCTCTCTAGGGCAGTAAAGGCAGCCTGTGCCCGCCGACCTTTCTCCCCACTTTCCTCCTGGACAAGCGCGTTTACCCCCTCCACGCCTGACCGGGCCGGGCCTCCTTCCCTCTCGCCCTCTCTCCCCCTCCCTCTGGGTCTGTCTGTTTCTCTCTCCTTCTCCTCAATCGTCTTTCTACGGTGAAACCCCAGGGAACGGATGCTTCGTCCTTTACCAGATGAAGGGAAGGGCAAGGAGGGGCCTCGGGCTGGGCTCCAAAGCCCCGGGGTGGCTGCCGAGGAAGTGGGCCCTAGAGGGCTGTCCGGCCAAGGGAAGCGGGCTGGGACCCGCGCGGGGGCGCAGAGCTACCGCAATCCAGCTGCACCCAGCGCCCAGCTTCACTTTCCTCTCCCTCCGCTCCTCCCTGTCTTATCCTGGTCACCGCCCCCAGGTCCAGGGATTAATTTGCCCTAGAGGACTCACATCTTCGTCAGGACACCTGACCTTGCTTTTTTTTTTTTTTTTTTTTTTTGCTGTTCCCCAAGACCTCGAGTCTGCAGGGAAACGAGGGTCCCGAAATCGGACCTGCGGTACCAGGCATTGTTTGAGAACTTGGCAGGAACTGACTTTTAGGTTATTTTTTTTTTTTTAAGGAAAACAATATTATTTTCAAAATCCAAGGAGAAAGAGGAAAGTAAAGCGGCAGCCTGGGGTCAGGCTAGCTGAGCCAGCGTTATCCAGACTGGTCCTTCCTGACACCACAGGGGGTTATCCGTGGACAGAATAGATGTTTATTTTTCGGGCTGGGGATTCCAGAAAAGCTGACTTGGGTGTGAGGTCAAAAGAAAACATGTGCAGCGGGAGTGGGTGATGGTAAACGAGTAGGATAAGATAGCTTAATTGTTCCTGAATAAAATGAAACCATTATAAATTGTTGCACTCTCAGGAATGATAATTGCCTTTCATCTAGAGAGCTCCGAGCCCTGTGGCAAACAAAACACTGGATCGTCCTTAACTAGCTCTGTTTGAAGAACATTACTGATGATGTTGATTCGCATCCAGGAAAGTGCTGCTATCGTGGCTGGTGAAGGGGTCTGGAAAGAACCTCACAAAGTGGAAGGAATAAAGAAATGGTGTTTGACAGGGAGGGACAGAGGCTACAGAGAGCGAAACAGTCGGTTTCAGATGTTTGCAATGCTGGTCTAAGGAAGAGAAATTGAATTAGTTTAATGTAGATCCAGAGTAAGAAAGAGTGGAAAAAGGAGTTATACGCATTATATAAGATGAAAGAACAATTCCAACTTCACGACAATGGAATACATTATCTAGTCAATGCCTTACCCCTGAAAGTGTTCAAGCACCCACCTATTGAACATATATTGGGGATTCCTGTAATTCGTGGGCTTTGATGACCTCAAAGATCCTTTTCCATTCCAAGACTTTGAAGCTGAGAATGAGCCTCATTTATATGAGCTCATCGGAGCTCCGATATGGACCTAGAAGAGACCTTAGAAGCTATCTACTTCAGCTTTTCCTTTTATAGATGAGGAAACTGAGGCACAGAGATGAAGTGAATTGCCTGCAACCACTAAAGATGCCAGCTAAGTTGGGGGGAAACAGGTTTGGAACCCAGGTCCTCTGACTCCAGAATCAGTATATTCTACACTATCCCAAGAGAAAAAAAAATTAGAAGACAAATGAGCATAGAATAAATCTGGAACAAGGCTGAAAAGTACACAAAGTAAAATGTCTAAGACTTCATCCATTATTTTATTAAGTTGTTGGTGTCAACTTTATATAAATTTATTTCTTTACCTATTTACATAGGTAATTCTAGCATTCTAGCTCTGTCTCAAGGCATTTCTTGGAAATCTGGTAACACCAGACCATCAACACTCACCAAGTTAATTTCCAAGAAGTACTCTATTATGCATCTTATTGCCACTAATTTATAAAATAAATTGCATTTTCAACCGTTATCAGTGGACCCTACAATTCTGGAATTTCACTGATGTGAAGAATTCTCCGATAAGGAAATTGCCTTTGCCATTCCAGTACCTGCTTCGCAACTTTTACTCCTAACAGAGTTGCCTGGAAAGATACTGAGTGGTTAAGTGACTTGCTCGGAGTCACACACCAAGCATGGATCAGATATTGGGTTTGAACTCTAGTCTTCCAAATTCTAAGGCCAGCAATCTGCTACATGACACTGCCTAAAAATAATATCTAAATTGTGGGTTATTGTGGAATAGTTGTAAATCATTCGTGTGCACACATACTAGTAGATAGACTCACCAGTCTGCTTACCTCAAAGGTAGTAAGAACAGAATAAAATAGTCATAATTCTTTGTGACCTACCCAAATAAAGTTATTGCTTACCTAGGCAAGTGGGAAAGAAAACTTTAGAATGTGAAAAGATAATCATAGCAACATACATTCAATAGCAATTTAAGATTTATAGAATGCTTTCCTCCCAACAATTCCACTAAGTATTTAGTTCAAGTTTATTACTTACATTTTACAGACAAGAAAACTAAGACTCTGGTCACAAGCTTTTGCCAGTGGTGACAGATCTATAAAGTACTTTTCCTAGAGTCCAAAGACCTGGATGCTGATCCCAAGTCCAGCTTTTCAATTCCAGTTTCATAAGTATTAAATAGTATTCATCAGAGACTCCTTTGTATACACAAGAATAGTATATCAGATTCCATATACAGGCTATGAATATGAACTCTCTGATAAAGTAGACCTTATTTTCTCCTATGTCAGAAAAGAATATCATTTCATCTACCTTACAGAGGTGTGGGATGAGTAAATAAAAGGAGAGATGCAAACTGTAAACTGAAAAGGAACAAATATTCAAATATAACATATAATTAGTGTGCTTTCGCTAGGAGGCCAGTGGAATTAGCCTACACAACACCCAAAGGAAAGGGGAAAAGAAACTCAAAGACATCATTACCTGGATGATAAAATTCAGGATGTTACTAAAAAGATTGCTTCAAAGGAAAGATTAGAGTCTGTGTCTCAGAAATAATACCATTCTAAGTTAATCATAGGATTCCTAACAAAAATCAACAGATGACACTGACATTCTTGAGTTATGAGAAATGCCTTTATAATTAGTTTGGGGTACTGCATGGAGAGGAGTGCTTTACAAATGCTAAGAAGAAATGGAAATATGTCACAACACTCATTGTAATCACATACCCCCCTCTTATACATATGCCTCCAAACTAAGACAGGATTTATAATACTGGATTTGTAATCCAAGGAAGCAAAAAACTTATTTGATATCAGTTTTAATTGTACAGGAAAGGATTCCTGTTTTGTTTTGGGTTTTTTCGTTGTTGGTTTGCTTGTGTTCACAATATAAACACAGAGGTAGAGCAAAGAGAGGAGCTGTATATCTGATGTCCAAGAATGGATCAAACTAAGTTTGGAAAAGCTCAGAATCATCAGAATAGTCACTGGGCATTTAATACATTTTAGCGACAACAACTCTCAAAGACTATCCAAGAACTGTTATTGATACACTCCATAAATGTGAGTTATTGCTGCTATCTATAAAGAAAGGCAGCTAAATGGTCCAATAGATAGAATGCTGGTACTGGAGTTGGGAAAATTCATCTTCTTCAGTTCAAATCTAACCTCAGACGCTTACTAGGTGTATGACCCTGGGAAAGTCACTTAATCCTGTTTGCATCTGTTTCCTCACTACATTTAATATATTATTAATATAAATTAATAATAAAAGTGAAATGAATTAGAGAAGGAAATAACTAACTACTCCAGTATCTTTGCCAAGAAAACTCCAAATGCCATCATGGAGAGCCAAACAAGAAACACATATGTGTATGTGCATGCATGTGAATGTATATATGCATTTGTGAATATATAAACATTTGTATGTATATGTGTGTGTATATATATAAAACAAAGAACTAAAAAACAACATAAAGAAAGAAATACGGAAGAGTCAATCAATAGGAATACATTATAGTTGAAATGTATTTTCTACTTCTCTGATTTCTTTTTTTAATATAGTAACTATTGGAGATCATAAATAATGAGTGACATTTAAATGATACTTTAAAGTTTTCAAGGTATTTCAAATACATTATCTCACTAATAGGATCTGATTCAGTAAGAAGGTCAAGCTAGTTCTCACCCTGACATTTGTGTCTATCACCTTACTGAGTCAACTGGGGAAGTATCAGTTTCTCTTTGGTTCTCCTAGAGGGGATGGACCACCTTCTCTCCTCTAGCTATGAATCTCTTGGAGTGGCCACTCATCTCATCAGTCTAAAGTGTAATTAACATGAATTTGCCCAATCAAGATGAGTCTCTACCAATTTGCTTAACCCTTCCTCTTCCCTGAACCTGCACTATTTCTTTGAGTCCTGGTTGTGTGTCCCTATAATGGAGGAATAAACTAATTTGCTTGCATACTATATAAAGACTTGCAGGCAACAAGTATTTATAAAGTGCTTATTATGGGCCAGGCACCATGCTAAGTACTGAGGATGCATACAAATCCCCAGTAAAAGTTCCTCAAGTGAAAAGAAAAACAATTGGTGCCCTTAAGGAGTCAGAAACAGAGACAAGATCAAACAAGAAGGTGGTCTATTCCCCCACAATGGAACGCTTTGAAGGGAACTCACCAATGGGAAAAGAGGACCAGTACGGCAGAGAGTAAGGGATCCAGGATAAGAAGACAGTTGAATCATAATGTGGAAGTCTAGAGAGTCATAAGCACAGCCAGGAGAAGGAAGTATACAGTATTTTACTTTCTGTATAGTAACAATATAATAAAGCCAAACATAATAAGTATCCTCCATATGACTGTGTGACAGTAACTTTCAGACAGTTCATAAACCCATTCTGACACCAGATTTTCAATGGAAGACTCAGTGTTTCCCACAGCTGCTATTTCTGACAATGGGCAAAGGAATTTAGGAAACAGAGTATCCAAATGATATTTGACTCACACTTCCAGGAAGTCTGGTCTTGGAAGCAAGTCTCGGGAACTCTGGACTTGGGTCTTGGCTTCTCCTCACACATCAGACATAGACTTGGGACCCAGGGCAGACTAGAGCTCCAAGTGGCTGATGTTTTCGTATTTGGTCACTGGCAGAGACCTTTGGCTGTTAGTCACCACAGCTCAGTCATTGTTCATGGAGTAGAGGGAGGAGGTTAAATAGCTGGCTCCAGGTATCCTTCCACCTATAACCCTTTAATTCTGGTTGCAGATGTCTTAAGAGGCACCTTTACAAGTAGAGGGTATATGTGTGTGTGTGTGTGTGTGTGTGTGTGTGTGTATTCACAAAAGCATATATACATTCATATATATGCATATACACACACATATACAGCATAAATGCAAAGAAATTCAAATATATACAAAATAGTTATATACAATGTCGCTGAAGAGGGAAGTCACTAGCAATGAACAACAGTAAGAAGAGTTCATTCCAAGCCATGTTCAACAGCCAATACAAAGACAAAAGACAGGAAATGTGTTACCATTGTTGCTGTTAACTGTTCAATCATGTCCGGCTCTTTGTGACCTGACAGACCATGGCATTCCTGGCCCCTCTATCTATCCTCCATTACCTCTCAAAGTCTGTCCAAGTTCATGCTCATTATTTCCATGGTATTATCTATCCATGTCATCCTCCACCTTTGTCAAAAACAACCTTTTGTCAGAGTAGGGAGGAAAAAGTGGAGAAAGTAAAGGATGATGCCAATTGTTTTTTGAGACAAAGAAATGGGCAAAGAGGGATTACATAGAGAACACCTCAAATTTCTCAGTCTAGTAAAATCAAGGTCTTCAGCTGAGGGGGGAGGAAGTGTGGAAGGTTAAAGAAGAAAAAGCTTTAAATAACTTTTGAGGTAGTGAAATAAGGATTCAATTCACAAGGAATTAAACAATTGTTTCTCTACAATAAGAGACTTCTTGTGGCTGAATAACATAAATTTGTAATCTACCTTGTCAACATAGTTGTGAGACTGCTTTTAATTGTGTTTAACAGTTTATAGACAGTAGAACAGAATGTTACTGGTAGGAGGAACTGAGGGCTCAGGTTTGGCAAGAGATGAGCAGTGGGCATGGGGCATGGGGCAAATGAGAATTGTAGAACAGAGGATAGTATAAAATTAAAATGGTTAACTATTGTGTTGAGATTGGAAAAAGTGGAAAGTGAAATCAGAAAGTGAAGTCAGAGTAATGAGCCGAGAAAATACCAAGAGGTAGGGGAATTGGCATTCTTCATTAAACTGATGGTGAGGAATAGATGGAAATGAAGTGATAGGAGGTCAGATAGGAGGAAGTCAGAGTTTCTAATTAGGGAAGTGGAACTTCTGGGTGGTGAATAATAGTGAGGTCTAGTGTGTGACTATCCTTATATGTGAATAAGGTGAAAGAAAGAAGAAAATTTTGAGATGTAAGGAAGGGATAAATTGGGAATTTGAGGATTCTGAGGAATTACATATGGGAATGTTAAAGTTCCCTAATAAAAGAAAAGAAGTAAGAGAGGAAAGGAATATTACAAGCCAGGTACAGAATTCCTTGAAGGAGTAGGAAGAATGACCTGAGGGTCAGAATATTACAGTCACTATTCTTTGGATTGAGTGGGAAATAATTCATATGAAGAAAATTTACTTAAGTGAAAAAGGCAAAGGGAGAAACTGGAAGCAACAAAGAGGATCACGGAGTATTCTGAATCCTCTTCCAGAAGGAGTATGTCAGGTGTATAAGAGGAGCTACAGCTAGTACTCGAAGGATATCAAGGGATGGATGAACCATTATCAGAAAAGAACCAAGACTCAATGAAGCAAAGAAGCAATGAAGAGCAAAGAAATGTGAAACTAGGGTGTCAAGAATGAAGGGGAGTTTGATCTCTATGAATCAGGAATCCTAGAGAGCATAGTTGAAAGAAAAATGGGCTGCATTGAAATAGGACATGGATAGGGTACAATCAAAGAAGCTGAAGATAGGAGAATGGGAGGAAGAGGCTGAGAATGGTTTTCTACTGAATGGCTGGTGATTGATTAACACAGTATTTGGAGAGAAATGGGAGATGTTGAAGTAATCATGGATGATAGACAAATAGTGAAGCTCACCAGTGGGTGGTGTAGAGGAATCTAGGTTGAGCAAAGATTTGTTCCTTCCCTAGGGTGGCTGATGGAAGTGATTGGGGTGGTACTGAGTGGTAGGTACCCTCAAGGTTAACATAGTCATCAGTACCTGCATCTGAGTGCAGCTATGTCTCCTTCTGGGTGTCTGGAGAAAGTGAGAGGGGGTTTACAGGACCCCTACAGATATGACAAGTAGCATTATCCCTGTTCTAGAGATGAGGAAACTACGAATCAGGAATTGGCCCATCATCATACAGATAGTATGTTAGAGGTAAAATTCCATCTGTTATACCAGAGGTGGAGAACCTTTGGCCTTGAAGTTAACATGCGGCCCTCAAGGTCCTCAAGTGTGCACTTGGCCACATGTGACCTCGAGGTCGCAGTTTCCACACCCCTGTGTTATACCATATTTCCTCTTTCGTTAAAGGCTACACATAACTCTATTTAATAAAAAGAATTCATATAGTTACATTGGTGTGAAGTTCATATCCCTTCTTTGCTTGACAGTGGACATTTTGTTATAGAACAATTACTTAGGCTGCTGTCTTTTCTTGACACGAAGAGCAATTTACCTACTTTATAAAACTCTTGCTTAACAAGTTACTAAGTAACTTAAGTGGAAATACGAGCTGATTTTCATTGTTATAATCAGAAGTTAAAAATATTGTTTTCTCATGGTTTCAAGTGAGAAACATCAACCCACATTCTTTTTTAAATGTTAGAGATTGCAAAACAGATTGCAATTTTAAGACATTTTTCTATATTTATTAAATACTTCAAGGATATGTGATTTTATTGATGTGCATACTCTGTCCACAAACACAAATTTTGATCTCGACATACCTCAGAAAGGGTATTGAACCCCAACCCACTTGCACATTAATGGGATTGTCTTACATTGAAATACTTGTACATGGTTTCCAATAGTTGTTAAACTAAAAGAACTGAGAATTATGAATTGGATGATAACCGGGGAAAAGGCTTTCTGCTCCAATGTTTGTATGCCAGTTGTATTAAGAAAAAAAGATTCAATTACATGTTGCTTTAGTTATTTATAATCATTTATGATCTATGTTTGTTTATTTATAAATATAATTTATACCTTCTCATGAAGAAGGTAGGACAAACATTCTTATCCACATTGGACAAGTGAAGGAGCTAAGGCTTAGAAACTTACCCTTAGACACAAGCTAGTAAGTGGAAGAGCCAGACTTCTGACCCAGACCTCCCGTCAAGTCTTGATGATTTCACAGTGGATGATATGAGATATAAGGCAATATGCATAACATGAGATAATATTTATATTTCATCTGATTAATGGTCAGATTCTGAAGTCCTTGATGAAATAGCACATGGGCAAGCTTAACCCTCTCCTACACTCCCTTTGAAAGAATATGTTGCCATTATCAAGTCTTAGACTTGGTAATCAACTTATTGATCCCTACAGATGTTGGATAGAGGGCCATACAACTGAAGGCATGATCAGGCCCCCAAATATAGAAAGGACAGAGCAGAAAGGTCAAGTATCACCTTTTCTACCTCTTGTGATTAAAATTAAGTTGAGTCATCATGAATGCTTTTACATAATAAGCAACCCTCTTCTCATGTCATTGTGAGTTTGAGTCAAGTATACTGGACGCTAAAGAATTAAATACAATTGAGTTCCAGATGTGAATCCAAGAAATCACTGAAAGAAAAAGAATATTATTCAGACATTCCAGAGTCAGAAATATGGATTGGATTAGGATTTCTTCTATTTTGTGAACCTCAGACAAGTGACTTAACTGTGAATCCTGGTTGTCTGGGGTGATGAGGCCATGAAAGCAGAGAAGAGAGAGAAAATTAACAGTAGAAATCAGTAGAAAACTGAGTAGAATTTAGCCTGGGTCTTAGGATAAAAGAAAGGTGAGCTAATAAGAAAAGGGAAAGAATGACTTGGGGTGGAAGGGAATCTACTCAATATGCAAAAACTATGCAAAGCAAACTGTCAATGTAATATTATGTACTTAATAATGACTCAACTATAAACCATCTGTACCTTGATGCAATCACACTGTAGCAAATTAGTACACTTGAAAACAACTTAATATGCTTTATTGAAGTGGACAACCATAATATGGGTTTAAAAGGACCAGAAAAAATGAAGTAATAAAAAACAATGAATCCATGAGTATGTTTTAAAACAAAAATCTCTCATCTCTTAAAGATATTCTAGAGCCGGGCAGCAGCATTCTCTTTTGCAGCCCTCGGTTTGAAGACCCATGGAGGATGGGGGAATCGAGCAGCTGAGTCTCAGTCCTGAGTGGCAGTTCTGGGGTGAAGAAGAGCACTGGTGTGGTAGAGCTGGTGGTGACTGTGGAGATGGAATCCAACTGGCAGATCCTGGGCAGAAAAGAGTGGTTGTGGTTGCTCACAGACTAAAGCCTAGGCCAGGAGAGGAGTAAACACCTCTCCCTTGATTGTGCCACCATAGAGGAACTCAGAACTTACAGGGCCTCAGAGTATACCTTCTACTTGACAAAGGACTCAAAAGTCAAGCAGTTGGCTAAGAAAATACCCCAAAAGAGAAAAAAACAAGCCTACAGAAAGTTACTTTCTTGGTGAAGAGGTATTTTCGTCCATCCTTTCTGATGAGGAAGAACAAAGCACACCATCAGAGGAAGACATAAAAGTCAAGGTTTCTACATCCAAAACCTCCAAAAAAATATGCAATGGTCTCAGGCCATGGAAGAGCTCAAAAAGCATTTTGAAAATCAAGTAAGAGACATGGAGGAAAAATTGGGAAAAGAAATGAGAGATGCAAGAAAGTCATGAAAAGTGAGTCAACATCTTGCTAAAGGAGACCCACAAAAATTGCTGAAAAAAATAACACCTTTGAAAATAGACTAACCCAAATGACGAAAGAGGTCCAAAAAGCCAATGAGAAGAATGCTTTAAAAAGCAGAACTGACCAAATGGAAAAGGAGGTTCAAAAGTTCACTGAAGAAAATAGTTTTTTAAAAATTAGAGTAGAGCAGATGGAAGCTAATGACTTTATGAGAAACTTTTTGTAAGAAATTACAAAACAAAACCAAAAGAATT
>JAQQSK010013502.1:0-11469 GCA_028658325.1 Potorous gilbertii
GATAGAGACTGATAGAAAGATAAACCAGTGAGAAAAAGGGGTGTGTGTACACACACACACACACACACACACACACACACACACACACACACACACACACCTTCAGCCTATATATATATGTGTGTGTGTATATATATATATATATATATATGTAGAGAGAGAGAGAGAGAGAGAGAGAGAGAGGTGTATATATATATATATATATATATATATATATATAGGCTACGAGAAGAAAATGACATAAGGAAATGCATGGAGGAAAAGTCAATAGTATTCTACAGCAACAGAGTTGGCATGAGAACACAACTCAAACATTGCCAAAGGTGAACAAAAAGTAGAGTCCTCGGTGAAGGATGTAAATTTTTCCCAGTGTTACCAAGAAATCAGAGCATACAGTCTAACAAAGGCCTTTTTTCTCCACATTTTTATGATGAAAGTGAGACTGTTTCAGAAAATTTTAGTGTAAGGAATGGAAGGCTGAGGGTTGTTAACCTGCCCTAGCCTGGGTTAGTGGAGTAGGATCATCTAATGAAGTCAAAAAAGGAAAGGACTTGGAAATAGGTTAAAAAAAATAAAAAAATAAAAACGGGGGAGTCCTAGGAGAGAATTTGAGTGATGGGGAAATTTTGAAAGGGAAGGATCTGAGGGAAGGTTATTTCCAAGGCAAGAGGACTCGGGTAAAGTGAAAAGGAGTAAGAGGAGGAAAGAGTGAAGGTAGGGGAGAGAAAAATGCGAAGCAAAGACGGGGCAGAGGCGAAGGGAAAGGGGAGTAAAGACTGAGAAGGAGGTTCGAGAGAAGGGGGGAAAAGTGGGAAGGATTAGGTGGTCTGGGGGGCTAGGAGGGACTGGGGTGGGGTCAGGGGGCAGCACCGGGGTGAAAGGGGCGCACCCCTGCAGCACCCGAGGCACAAAGCGGAGATGGGAGGTGGGGCTGGAAGGGGAGAAAAGCCCCCCCACCCCCACCCCCGAGCGTCCCGCAAAGGAATGACCCGGACCAGCCCTTCCTTGGCTCGCCTAAAATAAGCACTAAAGAGACTCAGGAATAGGAGGGAGAGGGATCTGGACCGAGCAGCTGGGGTCAGAGGGCGCGGGTCAGGAGTCGGGGTCGCCACCGCGAGCCGCTCTTGGCCTAATCGCCGAGGGACAAACCAACTGTCCTCGCGGGGGGATAACACCTCTTCCCACCCAGATCTCGCCCTCCGCCTCGCTCTCCCGCCACAGCGAGGCTCTTGGACGTCACCATATGGCCTTGGCAGACCTCTCCCATGTGGGATCCCGAGCCCTCCGACCCCCGAGAAGCCTCGGTCATCGTCTCTTTCCGCCCCATCCCCCCCTCAGGGCTCAATGGTTCCGCCCGCCACCCGGCTTGGTTACCGAGGCGACGGGCCACCGCTACCTCCGCGGAGGAAGGAAACGTCTTTTAGAAAGGCGATTTCTCCCCACAAGGGGCCCCGGCCGACCTGGGAGTGGAGCCCACCTGAGCTGCATGTCTTCCGGACCAGTAGGGAGGCCTAAGGAGAAGGCTGCCGGTTCTACCCGCTACCAGGCAACCGGGTCCAACGTGGGCGGAATAGGAAGGCCGGAGTTGGCCCAGGCCAAGGACCCGCCCCCACAAGGACCGTCATCAGGGGCCGCGGCCCTAATGGGCCAATCAGAGTCCAGGCCGCCGAAGCCCGACCGGGAGGGTGTCGCCTAATCGTTGCGGCAATTGGCCGGTCCTGATTTGCATGACTGGCGGATTCGCGACCAATGGGAGGGTGACGGGAGACTGTAAAAACCAATGGGAACCGGCAGAGGGCGTGGCCTCGGGAGTCCCACGAGGTGGAGATGCTGCGAGCGGAACCTGCCTGGGTGAGCGGGATTCGGAGGCTCTGAATTCACCCCCGGGAGAGGGCGGGAAGGAAAAGCCGGAGTTAGGAACAAGAGCCGGAGCTGGAGCCGCAGCCCCCCAGGTGAGCGAGCGCAGGTGAACGGGGCGGGGGCGAGGGGGACAGGGCCCGCGCGGTGCGCGCTCCGCTCCGTCCGCCGCGGGCGCGGGGCTGGCTGGGCGGGCGCTGCCGGCCCGGCCTGGATGCTGCTTCGAGGGGTCCCCATCCTTCCCCTTCCCTGCCCCAAGCGTGGCGGCGTGGTCCCGAGGAAGAGCCCCGGGTCCGAAGCCCCCGGGACTGGGTTCAAGCGCCACCTTTGCGGTGGGTCAGCTGTGTGACCTTGGGCGAGTCACCACCCTCTCTGAGCCTCAGTTAATTCATCGGTCACGGGAGGAGGCTGGGCGGCCTGTAAGGCTCCCTCTCCTCTGCCTCTATTTCCCCGTCTCCTATTCCCACCCGCCCTCCTTCCCTCCCCATCTCCAACCCTCCCTTCTCCCCGTCCTCGGTCCCTTTCCTCCCCTCCCTGTGCAGTTTCCCACCTCCTGCTCATCCGCTGCTTTGCCCCTTTTCTCCTTTCTCCCCCATCTTCCTTCCTCCCTCTCTTGGATCCTTTTCATCTTCTCACCCCTTTCTGGCCTCTGCCCCCTTCCCTTCTGAAGCTGCTTTTTTTCCATGCTCCCCTCCCCTCAGCCTGACCATCACCACCAGCCCTTCCGGCCCCGTGGTCCCCCTCCCTCTGCCCTCTCACTCCCCATCCTGGCCCCGGCGTGGAGTGTCAGGGTGCCTGCGTGCCCTCTCCTCCTCCCCACCGCCGCTCCTCTGTGAGACTGGTGGCCTGGATGCTTTACCACTTCCTCCCCCTGCAGCTGCCGCAAGAGCATCCCTCTCCAGAGGTGCCAGGCCACATAGGACTCCCCCCAGGGGCTCACCTTTCCCCCCTTCCAGCTTCTCCCAGGAGCCCCAAGGGAGAGCTACACTTTGCCCAGGGCCCCTGGCCGTGCTCCGGGTCTGTGGATCAGTAACTCTTCTCTTCCTTCCCCACCCCCCACCCCCACTTCCCCGTCTGTGCCTCAGCTTTGTGATTCAGCATTTTGTGGGTTTGGCAACTGCTCCCCTGCACTGTGGGGATCTGGCCTGTGGGGGAGGAAGCAGGGATGTGTAACCCTCAAATCGGAGGGAGCTCTTGGGGAGCAAATAGCCAGTAAGCCAGGGCCCTATAGATAAACTCTGGTCCACAGCTGGGCTTCTGCATCTCCTTTCCTTTCTGCTCTCTGCCTTTCTGTTGAAATCTATCCAAGGGGAGGTGCCAAAAGTGATAGTCCCTAGGGAAATGGTCTATTAGCATTTATGAAAATTAATCCATCAGGGGAGCCAGAGGAGCTGGTTCAGACCACAGCTGGCCTCCCAGCTGTTTGGAGTTGTAGCCCCTCTGCAGAACTTCACCTCATCCTATAATACCTCTATTTCTGTGGGATTCAAAATGAAGCATGTTGCAAGAGTTTGCTCTAGTCACCTCATTTGAATAAAACAGCAGATGTAATTGCCTTCCACTGCTCAGGCCTGCAGCCATGCAGATTTGGTGGAAGAGTTCCATCCAAAGATCAAACTTCTCACCTTCGTGGGTTTTTGCTACTTATGCTTTACCAGAGTGGATGGATGGATTAATGAATGAAAATAAATAAATACATCTTCACTAGGGGAGAACACTTGGACAGGTTTCTGTGACTTTCTCATGCAATCTGGTACACTTTAATTGTGTGAAGTTTGGCCAGTAAAGTAGGCTTTTTGTTTCTGTCATGTGTTCCCCTGAGGTCCCTCCCAGCTCTAGATCTCTGATCCCATGTAAACATCCGCTTTGCTATTCCTTGTGCCCTGGTCCAAGGCTGGAATAGTTTCAGACTCCAGCTGAAGCCATAGAACCATAGTCAGACCATTCTTATCTAATCCCCTCAATTTACAAATGGAGATACTATAGCCCAGAAAGAGGAAATGCCTTGCCTAAAGTCAGGTTGACTCAGGCTGGATTTGAACCCAGATTGTCAGATCCCAGACCTCTTCACCGTTGCTCAGTCCTTTGACTGGAGAATCGTTCCTGGCTCTGGATTAAAGAGCAAGTTTAGCAACCATGTGTAGAAGCAGCTAAATAACGCAGGAGAAATGGATGGTTTAGAAAGATTCCTTCTCCTTCTAAGGACTTTCTACTTCTTTCTTTTTCTGGTACAGTGGGCAGGGCACTGGGCTTGGAGTCAGGAGGACTTGGGGGTCAAGTCCTGCCTTTGAAACTTATGGTGTGACTGTGAGCAAATCACTTAGCCTTGGTTTCTTCATCTGTAAAATAACAGTTTTAGTCTAGAGGGATGACTTTGAAAGGCCCTCCCAGCTCTGGATGCTGAATATTTTTAAAGCAGTAAAACTTTCCTCTCCCAATATCAGTCTTAGCAAGATATGTCTTTCTTTCTTCCTTCCTTTATTTCTTTTGAAGGCAGTCAGGGTTAGATAACTTGCCCAGGGTTACATAGCTAGTAAGACTCTTAGGTGGGAATTGAACTCAGGTCCTCCTGATTCCGGGGCATGTACTATATCCACTGCACCACCTAGCTGCCCTCAAGACATGCCTTTTACATGGTGCCTAATCTCCCCTTTTCAATAACCAGTAGTTATTGAGCCCATCTATGTTCAAGGCAAGAGGAGAAAATGAGGGTCTAATGGAAAGAGCAAATTTAGAGTCAGAGGGCTGGGGTCTTGCTCTGTCATTTACTATTTAGGTGATCTTTAACCTCTCTGGACCTCAGTTTACCCATCTGTAACCTGAGGGCGTTGGCCCACATAGGCTGTAAGGATTTCTCTCAATTCCAAGTCTATGATCCTGTGGTCTTATAACTCATGATGTATTGCCAAAAGGTTGCAAGTGACTGGGGGCTGGGAAGACTCTTTAGAGGCAGAGTCCATCTGTTTGCAACAAACTGGATTGAAAGAGCTCTTCTCAAACCCAGGGATTTCAAAAGGCATCTCTGGCACCAGATTTTCATTTGGCACCTTCCATCCTGACCCTGGAGGCAGGAAGCAGGCATGTCTCTCCCTCCATATTGCCCTGTTTGTTGCTTCACCTGCTGTAGCAACTGCCCAGGCGAGGGTGTGTGTCTTCAGCTTGGTTGGCTGTCTAAGCAAGGACATAGCTTGGGTAGTTACCAGAGATTCCACTGCTGACAGCAGCCAAGGCTTTCTCCTCCTTTCAGCTCTCCAGGCAACCTCAACAGAAGCCTCAGCAACCTTCAAATGCCATTTCTTTTATTCTAATATGCCTTTATTTGGCGCTGCACTGTGCCAGGCCCAGGGAGTGCAGAACCAAAAATGGAAATGATCCCTGCCTTCAGGAAGCTCACCCTCTAGTGAAGGAAAACAATAGAGTGGACCCAGGTTAAATACAAAGTATGTAGAAATAAATGTCAAGTCATTTCTGGCATGTGCAAGGTACTGGATATACAGTGATAAAAACAAGCTAGCTACTTCCCCCAAAGTGCTTACACTCTATTGGGGGATGCAATAAGTAGATATGAAATATTAGAAAATTAATACAAGCTAGTTTTGGATGCAGAAGGTGTGAGCAACCACTACATTGGGATAAGCCAACCCATCCTGGGGAAAGTCAAAGGGTAGGAGTCATTTATTAAACACCTACTGGAAGCTGGGAGGAGTCCAAAGCTTAGATGAAATGTGGCCTCTATCCTCACAGAGCTCCCATTCCAGTAGGAAGGAAAAGACTTAGTAAAACAAGTTAGTACAAGTTAGTAAAAGCACTGGACTTGGAATCAGCGAAGACCTGAGTTCAAATCCTTCCCCGGATATTTATTAGCCGTGTGACCCTAGACAAATCACTTAACCTTGCTCAACCTCAGTTGCTCATCTGTGGAATGGGGGATAGTAAGAGTTCTTGCCTCATAGAGTTGTTGTTAGGATCCAGTGAGATAATGAATGTGAAGTGCTTTGCAAGTCTTAGAACTCTATATAAACGCTAGCTATCATTAGCTAGTACTTTAGAAAATTAATACAAGCTAGGTTTGGATGCAGAAGATGTGAGCAACAACTACATTGGAATAAGCCAACCCATCCTGGGGAAAGTCAAAGGGTAGGAATCATTTATTAAACACCTACTAGAAGCTGGGAGGAGTCCAAAGCTTAAATGAAATATGGCCTCTATCCTCACAGAGCTCCCTTCTTAAAGTGCTTGTCAGACATCATCTCATCTGAGTCTCATAAGAGCCCTATGAGGTAGACACTGCAGGAATCATTATACTCATTTCGAAGAATATTGCACGTACCAAGTGCATCAGGGAAGTACATATGCAAGTTCTGGGTGAACTCTGACAGTAGAGGGCTTTCCAGACCCATTTAATCCTTGAGTACTGGAAGAGACTTCTGGGCATCATGTAATACAGCCTGGTTTTCAGGTAAATCGATGTTTCACTTAGCCTAGACCTCAGAATAATAAATTTAGAGCCCTCAGGGACCTTTGAGATCATCTGCTTCAAACTCCAGAGGTTAAGTAACTTGGCCAAGAACACACAGTCAATAAGCATTAATTATGTACCTACTATGTGCCATTCACTTTGCCAAGCATTGGTGATACAAAGAAAGGGAAAAGGCAGCCCCTGCTTTCAAGAAGTTCACAATCTAATGGGGAGACAACATGTAAACAGATATGTACAAACAAGCTGTATACGGGATAAATAGGAAATAATTAGCAGAACGAAGGTTCTAGAATTAAGAGATGGGGAAAGGCTTCCTGTAGATGGTAGGATTTTAACTGGACCTTAAAGAAAGCCAGAGAAGTCAGTAATCAGAGATGAGGATTGAGAGCATTCCAGGCATAAGGGATAGCCAAAGAGAATGCCCAGCGTCAGGAGGCAGAGTGTCATATGTAGGGAATAGCCAGAAAGAGCCATTGTTACTGGATGGAAGAGTACATGTCAAGGAGTTAGATGGGAAAAGATGGGGAAGGGAAGAGAGTAGGAAGGCTTTGAACACCAAACTGAGGATTTTGTATTAATCTTGGAGGAATTTTTTCTTTTCCTCAAACTTCCCAGGTTTAGAGGCATCATGCCCTCCAAATGGCTTGAGGTCCAGTACTTTGTGCTCTCTGCTGAGCAGGGGGAAAATCCTTCCTTTTAGAAACCCAGAAACCCACAATGTCAGAGTTGAAAGGGCCTTAGAGATGATCTAGTCATCACCTTCCTGGAAAGAAAACCCACAAACCTGAGACCCAGAGAGACTCCAGGCCCAATGTCCTTTCCTCTATACTTCAGTTGAATGTGACTCAAATTTCTCCAGCTTTAATTTATTCTCATTTGTTTTGTGTTGGCTCATATATTTTTAAAAATTCAGATACCAAGTGGTGCTGACCCAGCTCAGAAGCACAGAATTTTTGAGCTGGAAGGGACTTGGGCTGGCATCTTGTCCAGCCCACATCCACCAAAGACAACCACAACAGTATATCAGAGAAGGGGTCATCCAGCCTCTGTTCATAACCTCCCAGTCATAAGGAAGCAAATGTCACCTCTAGAGGCAACCCTATCTTATTGTTGACAAACTAGATTAATTCATTTATTAAATACCTATTTAATGCTCATACTAGGCACAAAAGAAAGATGGTCCTTCACCTCAAAACACGTTCTATTTGTTGGTGAAAGGAAAATGTAAACAGATATACAAAATATATTAAAGATCTACCCTAAATTATGAAATTCAATTAAATTTAAATTAACTTTTAAATTAATCAATTTTATTTATTTTAATTAAGTAAACATATATGTCTTTTAAAGTTATAAGCAAATGTAAAGTTATATGAGGAAAAGGATGGTACTAATGACTGGGGAAATCAAGGAAGGCTTCATGTAAGAGTGGTATTTGAGCAAAGGCTTAAAGGGAGCTGGGAAATAAAAGACAGTCTCTAAGAGACAGTTAAGGACAAAGTGCATTCCAAGCATGAAGAACAGCCCAGCTAGTATCATCCCCTCTCTTAATTCACGGCCTTGTTAGTGGTGAGAAGGGAGTATCTGGAAGAAATACCATGAAAGAAAAATGGGCAAGAAACGTAAGACTTCCTCTGAGGGGGCAGCCCTCAAGTAGCTCTTATTATGAGGAAAGGTCTTTGGAGGGTCTGGGTATTGCTTATTGGACATCAAGCCTAAATCCACTTCTGCAGCTCCCACCCATTGCTTCTGGCTCTGCCCTTTGGGTCCAGATGCAACAAGCCTAATCTCTCCTCCCCCAAATGTTCTTCAGATGCTTGAATGCAGCTCTTGTATCTGCAATCTTGTCTTCAGACTAAACACATCCCCTTTCTTCACATGGCATGAAATCCAGACTCTTCTCCAACCCCATTGTCCTCCTTCAATGAGCATTCTTTGCTGTGGCCCCAATAAAACAGTGGGCCCAGGAGGATCTGATGGCCCCCTCCAGGGTCCCTGGGGCTTCCAGGGGCTTCGTCTGCACCTCAGACAAAGTAGGCAGCAGCCACACCAATTCTGCACTTCCTGACTGTGTTCAATATTAGCGATGCTTTTGTTCATCATGCCCAAAAAAGGCACTTTTTCAGTTTCTAGAAAAGGAGGAGGACTCAAGGCAATGACACATCTGCACATGAAGTGAAAAACACTGAATGCCGGAAACTTTCATCTCTATTTTGTGGTTCCTCTTCGCAGATTTAAAAAACTGGGGTAAAAGGTCAGGCTTTAGAGCACATCTTCTTTTGGTTTAAGAACCTAGATGAGATAGAAAATCTCCTTTTTTTTACAAAGCACATAAATCTGAAATAGGGAATGCCATAATCTCCCACTTCCATGTCTTTGCCCAGACATCTCACATTCTTTGAATGCTTGACTTCTTCACGTTCTTCCTCCTGGAACCTGGAACTCTCATCAAGACTCAGCCTAGATGTCACTTCCTACATAAAATGAAACCATTCTTGAAACATTCTGCTTACCCTCTTCCCTGTGAATGTTCTCCTCCTGGAAAAGTTAAACATGTATGTATGTGTGTGTGTGTGTATGTATATACATATATGTATATAATGTGTGTGTGTGTGTGTGTGTGTACGTATTATGGAGATAGAGATAGAGGTGTAGGTGTAGATATAGATGAGGGGAGAGAGAGATTCTCATACATATAGTGTATTATTTTCTCTGTGTGCTCAAAGGCCATGATTATTTTGTTTTTACCTTTGTAACATTTAACATAGTGTCTTACACGTAATGAGCATTTAATAACAGCTTGTTTAATTGAATTAAGTTTTAGCATGCCCCCTTTGTCCTTGACATCATGTTACGACAGTGGGTCTCTACATTGAGGAAGAGTAGATTCCTAGAAAGATAAGAGATCTGCTTGATTGCTGTATATCATAGGAATCTTGGGATGCCTCACCATCCACCTACCTCATGAGATTCAGATTCATTAAATGGAAATGTTCCTAATTGCATTGTTATCCAGAGGGCAGGAATTTAAGTTAAAGGACCTGGGTTTAAATCCTGACATTGAAACACCCAGTAAGCTCCTTGAGGGTAGGGCTTTTTGCCTTTCTCTGTATCCTCAGCATTTAGCAGAGTGTCTGGCACTTGAAAATTGTTTATTGACTGATGATTAATTAGGTAAATCATTTATTTCTCTGGACCTAAGCTGCTTCCTCTGTAAGATAAAGATGTTGGACAAGGTGATTTCTGAGATCCTCTTGAGCTCAAAATGTAATTGTACCTGTCTATCCCCCATTCAGTTTAGGGAGAGAATGATCTAAGGCTTATTATTATTATTTATACTCATATATATTTAATATATAAGAAGCATTATATTTAATAATAGAATTATTCTAAGCCATCACAGGTAGCATTGCCCTGTTGGGTCTCCCAGGATACAGCCTCAGGCTTTTTATAGCAGCTTTCCCATAGTGTCAAGTCCATAGTGCACTTTGTAAACTGCTACATGATAACCCTACATACTCTTGTGTGGATATTCAGCAGGTCTAAGTTTCGAATTCAAATCCCTTGCTGAATTTGATCTCAGACATCCCTTCTGTGCTGAGTGACGCTGCCATGTCAGTTGTGGGTGGGGGTGGGCGGGTGGGAAGACTTTCTGTTAACTAGTTGTAAGTGGCCAGTGTTTCCACTGGATTTCATTCTTCATAAATAATCACACCCCAGGTCCTTTGCTCTGCTTCACAAGTCTTCCAAAGCACCCCCTCTTTCAGTCATCATCCCATTGTGTGCTTTCCCAACAACTTAGTGAATTGACAAATTGCCAAGCAATAAGTAATTTCTACCTCCTCATCCCCTTCCCTATAGGTGTTACCTTTCCCTACTTCTCTCTCTCCTCTCTCTCATTCTCTCTCTTCTCTTCTCTTTTCTTCTCTCTCTCTTTCCTCACCAATCTCTCTTTCCTATCTCTTTCTTTTTTCTGTTTCTCTTTTTGTCTGTCTCTTTCTGTTTCTGTCTCTCGGAATTATTAATTCCCATATACTTTGCTTTATTGTCTCATAGTTGTCATTTTCTTTGATGAAATTATCTATAAAGGTTTTTATGATTTATTCTTTGACCCATGGTTCATTAGAATTAAATTATTTAGTCTCCTAAATTTAAATCCTTTCCTTAAAGTAGGAGTAACAGCCAGCTAGCGTGGGGCCTGGAATCATGAAGACCTCAGTTCAAATCCAGCCTCAGACACTCACTAGCGGGGGATCATGGGCAAGTTACTTAACCCTGTTAGCCTCAGTTTCTTCATCTCTAAAACTGGAGATTGAAATAGCAGCTACCTTCCAGGATTGTGTGAGATAATAATGGCAAAGCGCTTAGCAAAGTGGCTCCTAGATGGTAGGCACACGACGTAAATACTTATTCCCCCATCCCCTTCCCAGAGGTACTCTGATAATTTGCATATGTTTTGTGTTTTCTTATCTAACCAACATATGCATGTTTGCACATACCCAGTAAACATAAGCTCCTTGAGGGTGGGGATTGTTTCATTTTTGTCTTTGGATGCCCACTGCCTTGTCCAGTGCCTGGCACGGAGTAGGCATTTGATATGTGTTGGGGAAATGAATTGAAAGCAGATCACACTCAAAATTCAAAGTGGGGTGGGGAGAGCCAGACAATCTCACTTCCAGCTTTTGCTGTGAACTTGTATAGAAAAGGTGCCTTTGCTTCCATACCCTACCACCATCTCCTCTAACCTAGACTCTGTGAGCCCTGGACTGTATGTATTTAACAAATGGAAGGGGAAGAGGAATCAGATAATCAGTCCATAATTATCATCAAGCATATTCCTAGCCTATCTTCAAGGACCAACTTGCCAGTTTATCAAGCCTGTTCTCCCGGTGATCAATAATGCTACTACCACCACCACCACCACCACCACCACCACTACTACTACTACCACCACCACCACCACCACCACCACCGCCACCACCACCACCACCACCACCACCACCACTACTACTACTACTACCACCACCACCACCACTACCACCACCACCACTACTACTACTACTACTACTACCACCACCACCACCACCACCACCACCACCACCACCACCACCACTACTACTACTACTACCACC
>JAQQSK010013503.1:0-11468 GCA_028658325.1 Potorous gilbertii
CATGCATGTATATATATATATATATATATATGAGGTATATATAATATAATATATATTATATATATATATTATATATACATATATATTATATATAATATATATACATATAATATATATACATATATACATGTGTATATGTGTATGTTTTGTGCACATACACACATGTATATTATATATGTGTATACACATGCATATACACACATGCATATTCATTGTGGATATGTACATAAATTTACCTGACATGGACTGGTAATTTTTTAAGATTGTATAAAGTGGTCAATTGCTTGTACTCTGCAGGTTACTTTACATGTAAACCTAAACTAAAAAAACCTCAATAGACTCATTTTGAATTTCTTTTTAACTTTCATATTGCACTAAATGTTTGTATAATTTATTTCAACAGTTACAGAATTAATTTTGTGTAAATGAATAACAAATTTCATGTCCAATCAGAGACACTCACAAATGTTCACTGTAACTTTATTACTTTCATTAAATCTATCAAAGACAGTAGACTACAAATGCTGCAAGAGAGAAAACTCAAAATCGAGATCATATATGGTAACAGAGAGGCTTGGCACACAGAAGGTTTTGTTACTGTTTATTTTCTTTTCCTTTGGTTGAAAAGTTCCCTGATAACAAGGAGGCTGGGTGAGAAGAATTCCAATATTCTTTTTATTTCATCTTTTCCACTGATTGATTTGCTTTTTCTTTTCCAACCATAGACCAATTCTCTCCTAAAAATATAAGAAACTACAGAATAAACAAATATTTAAGTCCCCTTATTCTTTATTCACCAAAGTATGAGTTAGGTACCTGCTTTGGTTTTTTAAGTCAAGATTATTCTTATGCTAAATTGTCTCCTTCCAAAGTTCAGAGAAGTAATTTTCCTGTCCTCAAAGTAGAACTTGTCCTTTTCTGAGACATGTATACCTGGTGTGGCTAATTGACTTAATATGATGAAATTGGTAATTGAGAATTTTCCCTCTCCTAGGTTCTTCTTTGGTTTAAATAAGAAGTCAAACTATCTTGAATTCAACAAATCTTTAACTTTTTGAAAATCAGGACGAATGTGTTTTGTTATTTTTAAGAAGATTTTAATTATCTTAGTTTTGTCACTGTTTTTCTTAAATTATTTTAAAAATAAATTTTATTCATGTATTTTGTTCTCACATTACTGACAGATTCTAATGTATCCTTCCCCACCCCCTCATGTCTTATCAATCAAATCAAGGTGAAAGTAAGTTCCACTGGGTATGTGCAGGAAAAAAAAAATCTTATCAATTTTTTCCCAGGAGTGAAATGTCTAGACTCAATTTCAATTGATTAACATTGGTTCATTTCTTTTCCTAGCATGAGGGTAAATTTGAGATATGTTAATTTTACATATTTAGCAGGCTTTTAATTTCTTACTATTTAATACAAAGAGACATCTATGAACTTTCATTTGTATAATATTTTATTGTTGTCACTAAACTAATTCCGTACTTAAGTTCTTGAAGAGTCTGATTTTGTTGCTCTGAGTCTTTTCTCTACTTCCTCAGCAACCAGCATCTCAATAATTTAGTAGATGCTCCCAAAGAGTTGTTATGACCAAAATGCATCACATACATGTATAAATATTTGATATATATGATTTATGTTATATAGGAATATAGTGAATAACTATGATTCTAAATCTCTTTGAATTTAGTTGAATTCATATGCAGACAATATGCATATAGTTCATTATTATTCAAAAGTTATCTCGCAAGGCTTTATTCTGCACTATGATAGAAATTTGGAACTCAGTGTTACCTTCATACATTGGCATGCCATGAAATTAATACTTTAGAGGAAGAAAACCTTATCCTATTAAAAAGGAACAGTTCATATACTGGAAAATTAACTTTGTTTTAATGCATGTTTATCTGAATGTGATTGTAGGAACTTGTACTAATCTCCTGCAAGTCTACCAGCATGAAATGTAACCCTATTCCAACCCCATCTGTGAGCTATTTGATGACAAGGACTGCCTCTTGCCTTCTTTTTATACTCACACTTAACACATGTCAATTCGTAGTAGACAAAATTCTTATTGACTGATTGAGAATTTTCAGGTACCACTTTTTCTGGTAATTTCTCAGTTTATTTTGGTTGTTGATAAGGATTATTTGATTTCTTAAGAAAAAAATTTTAGAGCCAAGATGGCAGAGTAGAAAGACACACATATGCTAGCTCCTAACGCACAGCCCATTAAATACCTGTAAAGAAGAACTCCCAACAAATTCTGGAGCAGTGGAAGCCACACAACAACTGAGTGGAAGAGACTTCTGTTCCAAAGAGATCTGAAAAACCAACACCAAAGGTCCGTCATGCACTGGCCCCGGAGCAGAGATGGGGAAAAGGGAAGGCAGGGATGGTCGAAGAGAGGGAAGATTGGTGATGGGGAAATTAGAGTGCTCGGTGTATTGGGGTTGGGGGAGGGGACAAATGAGGAGAAAATTTGGAACCCAAAATTTTGTGAACATGAATGTAAAAAGTTAAATAAATCAATTTATTAAAAAAAATTTAAAAAATTTAAATGATCTATGTCTATTTCTTCTATTTACTTAATAAATGAATTCTATGTCTTTTTGTATGCAAATGCTGGTTCTCATAATGAGAGGCAGACTTGTCAAGAATAGGGATGGCTTAGTTTTGATGTTTTTTTTCTGTATTTCTCCATTAAGTACATAGCATATAGTGGGTTTTGAATAAATTCTTTTTTTCCTGGATTGCAGTGAAAAGAAGAAAAAAAATGAAAACAATCTATGAAAGGGTTTTTTAATTTAAGCAACTTTTAAATTATGTGTCTATGTTCTCAAAGAGGTAAAGAATGAGTTTATTAGAAAAAAATTCAAATTAGTTTTTAAGTTGCAGGTGCAGCTATGAATTGGTATTAAAACACAGTCAGATATTACTTTTTTAGGTTGTACATGTGTAGTCATGTAAAATATTTTCATAATATTCAGGTAGTGAAAGAAAACATAGACCAAAGCAATATTTAAAACAAAACTTTAAGAAAGATAAAGAAAGTATAAAGAGTATGCCTCAATTAATATTCAATGTATTTTTAGCATTCCTAATAATGTGAAAATTTTGTGAGTTAGAAATATCATCTTCCTATACAGAAATATAAAGAGCTTAAACTTATTAAGTCCTTAATGATTTGTCTTTCCTGATTTCCTGTTTATGCTTCTCTTGAATATTGTATTTGAAAGTGAAATATTCTCTTTAGCTCTGTTTTCATCAAGAATGCTTGAAAGTACTGTATTTCATTAAATTTCCATTGTTCCCCCTGAAACAAAGGACTCAGATTTTATGGTTCACATACTCTTGGTTATAATCCTAGCTCCTTTGTCTTCCAGAATATCATATTTCAAGACCTCTAATTTTTTTTTAATGTAGAAGCTACTAAATCTTGTGCTATCCTCATTGTGGCTCCATGGTACTTGAATGACTTCTTTCTGGCTGCTTGAAATATTTTCTCCTTGACATGAGAATTCTGAAATTTGCCTATAATATTCCAGGGAGGTTTCATTTAGGGAACTCTTTCAGAAGAGTGATTGGTTAATTCTTTAAATTTCTATTTTTCCCACTTGTACTAGAATATCAGAGCAGTTTTCCTTGAAAATTTCTTCAAAGATAATGTCTAGGCTCTTTTGTTGATCATGGCTTTAAGAGAGTCCAACAATTTTCAGAGAAACCTGTTTTCTGGGTCAGATGGTTTTACAATTAGATACTTAACATTTTCTTCTATTTTTTAATTCTTTTGATTTAATTTTATTCTTTATTGATTTCTCATAAAGTCATTAGCTTCCATTTGCTCATTCTTAATTTTTAAGGCATTCTTTTCTTCAGTGAGATTTTGAATAACCTTTTTCATTTGGCCAATTCTATTTTTGGAGGAGTTTTTTTCTTTCTTTCTTTTTTATTCTGTGAATTTGTGGGCATTTTTTCCATTTGGCCAAATCTGCTTTTTAAGGCATTTTTTTTCCTCATTGACTTTTTAGACCTCTTTTACTATCTGACCTAGTCTTTTTTTAAGGTGTTCTTTTATTCAGTATTTTTGTGTCTCCTTTACCTCCTTTCTTATGAGTTTCTTGCATCACTCACTTCTCTTCCCAGTTTTTCTCCTATCTCTCTTGCTTTATATTCAAAATTGTTTTTGAGTTCTTCCATGGCCTTAGAGCAATTCATATTGTTCTTGGAGGCTTTGTATGTAGGAGCTTTCACTTTGTTTTCTTCTTCTGTGTGTGTGTTTTGATCTTCTGTCTCACCGTAGTAACTTTCTATGGTCAGAACTTTTTTTTCCCATTGTTTGCTCATTTTCCCCAGCCTATTTCTTGACTTTTAATCCTTTATTAAAGTACGGCTTTGCTTCCAGGGTGAAGAGCACACTGTCTTAAGCTTCTGTAATTTTGTACAACTGTTTTCCAAAGATACTTCTAAAGACTTACAAACTTTCAGTTCTTCCAAGGTGATATGATCTACGGAGAGATATTTGCTCCTCTCCTGGCCTGTATTCTGGGCTGTGAATGATCATAAGCATTCTTTTCTTCCCTAGAACTGTGAGGAAGGTTTCCATTCCATTGTGCCTTCAAACTCTGGTGTGTGCATGCTACTTTTCACTCTGGGACTGCTACCTAAGGCTGCTATCCAGAATGGAGTATGGACAAAAGAAGAGTCCTGCCTCAGTGCTAGCAAGGAGTTGCCTGCAATCCCCTTATGACCAGCTGTTTGACCCCCTTACTCTTTATTGGTTGAGTGCTCTAGAAGCAATTTGTGCCAAATGCTTATTCAGTGGTTCCCATGGACTGCTCCTGGTTTGGTGGGGTTGAGACAGTGCTCACATGGCATAAGCTGGACTGTGCTCCACTCTCAAGTTGGTGCAAAAGACGTTTCTTACCAACCTTGTAAGTCAGGAAAATTGTTTCATTCCATCTTTTTATGGAGTGTCACTCTATAATTTGTTTACAGTCATTATTTAAAGATATTCCAAGGGGTTAAGAGAAAGTTCAGTCAAATCCTTGTCTTTACTCCACCATTTTAGTTCACCTCTGTCCAGAAATCACATTCTGAGGAAAAAAACAACTTGTTTTAAACACAGACAAATGGTATCTAAAAGTTGAAAAATATCCAATTTAGGGTAAGTACATAATTAATTTGACACATTCTTACTTGTTTTATTCCTTGAATTAGGAAACCACTATAGAACCATTTCACTCATAACTTTTAATGGGGTAATCAGAGGCAAGCATGCCACAATGAAAATAATAATGTATTTGGAGTTAAAGGAATAGATTCAAATTTCACATGTGCCATTAGCTAGTTACATGACCCCAGGAAAGTCACTTAAACTCTTTAAAACCTAGTTTATTCATCTGCAAAATGAGAAGATTGGAACAGATAGCAACTGAAATCCCTTACAAAGGAGACAATGTTTTGAGATGTGCTTAGCATAGTGCCTGACACATAAGAGTAAATTAATGAATGCCTGTTGCCTCCCATTTTCCTTCTAGTTATAAATCTCTGATTCTGTTATCCTACATGGTGGTATAATCAAATAATGTGCATAGAAAATATACAGGAAAACCTAAGGAAATTTTGGATCAATTATGAAATGGTTCCACAATGGCAAAGGAGTAAAAGTCCCAGATAAAGAGGAATTTATCTCAAGAGCAATTTTTTGAAAGAGCAGGGCCTGTATATATTTTACCATGTGTCCAGAAACTACCTTTTCTCTCAATTAATCATGATCTTTCACAACATAGAAAAGTTGCAATCCAGTGATTCTAGACATCTGAAGGGAAATTACTGTGATTTACTGGCTACCTAAATACTTTGCAAGTAATTCATCACCTAAAAAACAATGAATCTTACTTGGAGAGAAAGACAATTTCTCAAAACTAGATATATCTTCTGCCAAAAATGAATTGAAATTAGATACTGAAGTCTGTTCCGAGTACACACATACACACACACAAATACATACACACATATGTACACATACAGACATAAATATATAAACACATATACATATGCACACATATATACTTATACACTTATATGCATATGCATACACATATATACATATATAAAAATGTACATACACATGCATTCATGCACACACATGTACACACATATCTTCAAGCCTTATCTTTTCTATTACCATTTTAAGACTTTAGCATTAAGGTAACCTATGTTTTTGTGTTGTAAGACCATTTTTAATTCCTAAGGAATGACTTTACATATCTGTCTAATTAAAAATGTGCTATATTGTGTAGTCACTGGACCGTGTGACCTAGTTCCCTCTAAGTTGTTGATCATCCAAAGTGTCAATGGTCCATAGCTATGATAATCAATGATCTGTGACCAAATAAAAGAGGGTGCCTACCACTGTTTTAACTTCTTTAATTCAGTCTCTTCTTCTACTGAGCACTGCAATGATGATAAAAGTCCCTGCATTTTTCCTCCCTGATACTACTCATTTAGAATCACATGGAAAGTTGCTATTCTCAACCTATACACTAAAGGCTGGCTATAGTCATTTTTTTAAACAAAAGTCTCCTATGATATTTTAATGGGAGTCTTACTTGAAAAAATAATTCATGTCAGGTTCGAGGCCTCCAGAAACAATTTTCCCAACGTGGGAATCAACCACCTCTGTGTTTGCTGCTATTTCAAGATAACTTTCTTGGATGACTAAATTCTCACATCTCATGGATATTCTCTCTTGAGAACACACTGACAGTTTTTTTTTCCATAAGATATATTGCTATTCTCCTTTATTAAAAAAACATTTTCCTTTGGAGTCTGGAACCAGTCATAGGCAGGAATCCTATGAAATAGTGTTGCCAAATTCTTCAATGACTTTCCATTGATTTGGTATCATTCTTTTTGATTCAGTGTTTCATTTGTTTCATTCTTACCGTGGGACCTATAGATAGATTTTCATAACTTGATACTGACTATATTGTTCTGTTTAAGGGCTTTGGGTAAAGGTTTACCAATCACTCTGTCCATCTACCAACAACACGACCCAAGTTTCATTTCCATACACTAATTCTTCATTCCTGAAATAGTTATGGAAGCCTAACAATCATGTCTGCAAGCATGCCAAGAAAACAATACTATTCATGTACACATAAGGTGATGTAAATACTTAATATTCATAAGAAAAAGACAACATGTCTTTACCTGGACAGCATCTTTAAATAAATTATCAAAGAAAACCTCCCTAATGCCCTAGAAGCAGAGGGTTAATAAGCACTTAAAGAATGAACTGATAATCTCAAGGAGATACAAAAATAAAACTCCAAGGAATATTATAGTCAAATTTCAGAAATATGAAGTCAAGAAAAAAAATACTGCAAGTTGTCAGAAAGAAATAATCCAAATATTGGGGAGTTCCGAGCTAGGACTATAACTATGAATCACTTACTCAGCTAAATAAAGTATAATACATCAATGGAAAAAATGTACAATAAAATAGAAGGATTTCATGCTTTCATAAGGAGAACAGAACTAAAGTAAAAATCTGACCTTCAATATCAAGACCCCAGAGAAGCATAAACAGATAAAAAAGGGAAAAGAAAACAGAAGGGATTTGAGAGAGCTAAATTATTTACAGCATATATGAGAAGATGATACTTGTAATTCTTAAAAATTGTGTCACTCATAGTACAACTAAAAGAAATCTACATAGAGGTTATGGGTAGAAGGTAAATTTGAAGGAATGAGATTAAAAAAATATGGGATAGGAAAGGAATACACTGGGTAGAGAAGAAAGGGAGATGTAGAATGGTGTAAATTACTTCACATGAAGAATCAAGAAAGACATTACAGCGGAGGGAAATTTGGGAGGCTGGGCAATTAGTATTGCTGTAAGCTTACTCTCATCAGTATTATCTCAAAGATGGAATATACATACAAGCAGAACTCTATTTTACTTGACATGGAAGTAGGGTGGTAAAAGATCAAGTAAAGGGAGAGTAGATCAGAGGAAGTGGTAGAAAGAAGCAAAACATGGGTGAGGAAAGAAAGGGGAGACAGGACAGACAAGAGGAAGAACAGCACACAGTTAAATACACAAATAGTAAACATAAGTGTAATGTGAATGGGATGAACTCTCCCATAAAATGAAAGTGAATAGCAAAGTGGATCAAAAAACACAATCCTACACTATGTTGTTTACAAGAAACACATTTTAAGCAGAGACACAAACACAGAGTAAAGGTAAAAGGGTGGAGCAGAATCCATTATGTTTCAAATGAAATAAAATAAAGGGGGGGGGGACAATCCTGATCTCAGATAAAGTAAAAGCAAAAGTAGATCTAATTAAAAGAGATGAGGAAGGAAACTACCTTGTAATGTACCATAATATACTAAAATGTACCACAGACAATGAAGCAATATCAATATTAACATATAAGAACCAAGTGATATAATATTTAAATAGAAGTTAAAAAAGAATTAAAGTGAGTTATAGGAAGAAATAGACAGGAGAACTACACTGCTGTGTGAACTCAACTGTCTCCTCTTAGAATTCAATAAATCCAACCAAAAATAAACAAGGAAGAAACTAAGGAGGTAAATAGAATATCAGAAAAGTTACATAGGACAGACCTTTGGCATGATTTGGAAACAAATGGTGACACACTAAGCACATGAGAAGAGCAAGGTAGAGTCTACCTGTCAGATATATGAGGAGGCGAGGAATTCATGACCAGACAAGACCTAGACAGCACTATAAAATATAAAATAATTAATTTTTATTACATTACGTTAAAAAGCTTTTATACAAGCAAAACCAATGCAATTAGGATTAGAAGGAAAGCAGAAAGATGAGAAACAACTTTGGTAGTATATATCTCTTTAACGGAGGCCTCATTTCTCATATATACAGAGAATTGAGTCAAATTTATAAGACATTTCCCAATTGATAAATAGCCAAATGACATAAAGAGACAGTTTAGAAGGGGGAAAGGGAGAAAAAATTGGAACTCCAAATCTTGTTAAAATGAATGCTGAAAAATGTCTTGGCACGTAAGTGTGGGAAAAATAAAATAACACTGAAAAAAGAAACTATACTCAATTTCACTGTTGATTAAAGAGTGAAAAATTGAAACAACTATGAGTCTCACACTTATCAGAAATAACCTCACCTTTTTTCACATTTACCAGCAATAACAAAAACTAGAAGGAATGAACAGAAACAGGCACTACCATAACTTCTGGTAGAGTTGAGAACAGGTCTAACCATTCTGGAGAGCCATTTGAAACTAGGTCCTTTGATCCAGCAATGTCACTAGTTAGTCTCTACCCAAAGGAGATCAAAGAAAAAGGAAAATGATCTCTATGTACAAAAATACAGTAGCTCTTTTCTGTGGTGCCAAAGAATTGTAAACTTAGGGAAGATATCATTTGGGAAAAGCTGAACAAGTCATGGCATATGATTTTGCTAGAGCATTATTGCAATATAAAAATGACAAAAATGAAAGAAAAAAGAACATAGTAAGATTTATATAAACTGATGTGAAGTAAAGTTGGAAAAAAAATCAGAAGATAATTGTTTTCAGCAAGAACAATATTGCAATAAATGTAAGTTGTGAAAGATTTGGCTATTCTAATCAATACAGTGATCCAAGACAATTCCAAAGGACTTAAGATGAAAAATAAATGCTATCCACCTCAACACAGAAAACTGATTAACTCTGACTACAAACTGAAGTGTAACTTTCTCACTTTATTTTTTTCCTTTTCTTGCCTTTGTGATATGATTAATATGGAGATGTGTTTTGCTTGTTTTTACATGTATAACTGATAACATTTGGTTGCCTTCTCAGTGGGTGTGGGAGTAGTGGAAGTGATGGAGAAAGTTTGAAACTCAAAATTAAAAAAAAAGAATGTTAAAAATAAGTAATAATTTTATTTATCAAAAACTAATTGGGCTCCTTAATTTTTTTTCCCATCTATATATAATTTTGTCTTGAATCTATGAGACTGCTAGATGGAGTGCTGGGCCTGGAGGTAGAATGATCTGAGGTCAAGTTGACTGCAAACACTAGCTGGGTGACCCTGGGCAAGTTACTTAACCTCAGTTAAATGTGGACCTTAAAATGTGGACAATAACAAAATCTAATTCCAAAGGTGATTATGGTGATCAAATATTATTCTATTAGTAAACAAATTAGTACCATCCCTGCCACACAGTAGGCATTGTATAAATGCTTACTTTCTCTGTCACTCCTATCATTAGTTTAGGGCTATATTGGTAAGAGAATCCTTTCCCAAACAATGTTAGCAGACTCTCTACATTTTACTATCAGAGAATTATCTGTTCACAAAGAGACCATACAACTTGCCCAGGTTCAAACAGTCAAAAATATTTGACCCTAGCTTTTTGTGGCACTAATACCAATAGTTTCTAAACTATGCAGCATCACCTCTCACAAAAAGAAGATACAGTCATAATGTTCACTTTGCAAACTGGCAGATGTTAGTCTATTTTTGTTACTTTATTTTTACTCATTAGTGCGTCAAATAAAATTCAGCTTTCTTCAACACCAAAATCTGACTGCTGTGCATTTCTACTAAGATTGAAAATCCTGCTGCTTCACCAATTTGTTACCTCCTTAATTTAACACTTCTGAATCTCCATCTGATATCACAGTCTCATCTTAGTTTACTAATGTGATATAGTCTATATATTTTATTTATTTCCTAAAGCTTTTCCTAACTCCATTCTTTTTCAATCTTCCACTCATGGCCATTAATTCTTAGCATTCACACTAAATCTGCTTCCTCTTCCCATTTTCCCATTTCCTCTTCCCCATGTTCCCATTTCCTCCTTCCCAGTCTACCCACCCTGCAATGTGCTGTCCCCAAAATAAAGGCTTATCTATCAAATGGGTTGGCTAGTAATAAATAATAGAGGTAGCAATGGAGTAAAGGCAGTGTGTAACTAAATACACAGAAAAAGGGTTTCACATTTTAATGAAATTTGGAATAAATGCATTTATCTGAACATTGAATATTTAAATATAGAAGAACTTGTGCTTTTTGGTGGTGACAAAGAGAATAGGAATGATCAGGCCATGGAGAATATAGCTTGTAGGTGACACATTAATGCAGGAGAGTGAAAAGGAAAATGTGGGAAACACAACAGGGTTATTATAAATTAAAGGACCTACCTTACACTAAGAAAGGGCATTGGCCAGAAGATCTGTGATATCAAGCAGATAAGAGAATAAGGGAAGTAGATAATATAGCTTAAAGTGCACTGTTGCTCTGAGAGATTTTTGATAAAAAATTTTAGATAGAAAAAGAGAAAAATAATACTGTTAAATTAGATAAGATATTGCTACTCTTACAAATATTTTGATACCTACAAAGAAGAGGATTTTTCTTTTAAAATAAAAATGTAATATCTCTGTATAAAGAAA
>JAQQSK010013504.1:0-11468 GCA_028658325.1 Potorous gilbertii
CATCCACTGCCTCACTGGCTACCCAGGATATTATTACCTTCTGAAACTCCCAGATCACCCGGACTTATTCATCTTGAGGTGGCTGCTTAGTTACCTAGTAGGGGAAGGAAACACAAGAAAAGGCAGGTGGCCCCATGCCAAGCATAGACTTGCCTACTAGGGATATATAGTTATCCCTTCCACCTCATTGGGGTTAGGGGCACTATATCCCTCTGATCTGGAAAATCTGTGTAAAATTTTTGGCCCTTCCTTCGTACCAGAGAAGAAGTCTAAATTAGTATGGTATTAAAAGATAAAATATGTTGCTATTATATATAATACCATACATTATTTTATGCATTTCTGAGTTTCTAAAATTTTTCTGCATTGTCTGCTGGCCTTTTTATGTTGTCTGCAGCTTCTGCAAATCTTAAAAAAAATTCTCATTTAATTTCTTAAACTGATCCATGATATATCAAAACCTCGATGAAGAAAGGCACAATGTGGAAGGGATAACTGTATGCTCACAGCTGTACAGGGCCAGGGAGTGGATAATGCTTCTACTATTCCTCTACTTGACTCTACCAGACTCACTTCTCAATAGGTCAGACAGAATCCAGAAAGGAATAAAATGCCTATAATGTTCCAAAAGGGAGAGGAAACCCAAAGGGAACCTAATACGGTAGCTTGGCAACATTTTCCAGAGCTTTTGCTCCCTTGGCATCACATGTAAGTACCCAGGGTCATTTCCATTCCATCTTTAGGCACTGGAGAGAAACATTAATGCAAAGAGCTAAGACAGAATTGTCTACAATTTCTATGTGGTTGCTCTTATCAGTGCTTTACATTTTCATTTACTCTGTTATGTGAGGATGAGAGTACAGATAGAAAGATAACTTTTGAGGGTCGTGTGGAGCAACATGGTTGCGTTTTAGCTTTGTCTATTAACTATGTGCATATGAAGATGCCATTAGGTACTCCAAGCCACATCTTGAATTTGACTTGACACAATATATTATTAAAGTCTAAGACCTATTAAAGTCTAAACAATTTCTTCATCAGTCTCTACAGGAAGGTTTTTATCCCTGGAATTCACAAAGAGCATCCTCTAGATTTCCCCAGACCCCAAAAACCACCTAAGTGAATATTTTCTGACTCTGAGCTAATCTCCAGAGGACAGTGTTTTGGATTTCACAGACTGCTGACTACAGAATTTGTGGCTTTTACTGGTTAATAGCAAATTGCTAAGTTGACTTCTTTTGCCTTCCTCAGTTTAAACTAGAGTGGTACAACCTCACAGATTTTATGTGGAAAAAATGCTAATGAACCAAAGTTTCTGGAAATCTAAACCATATTTTTGTCTCTCCTGGTTTTCTTACTCACATATTGATGTGGATACTTTTACACTTCTGAAGTTGTAGGCTATGTGATTTTCACCCACATGGGCACTCCCTCCAAAGACACAGAACACAACTCCCTCCATGCCTTTGCAGATGGCTTAATGAGGTCCTGTATTTAGACCACCTTCTCAGTACCACTCCTCTTCTCCTCCCCTCCAAAAGAAAAATCACCTCCTTGTGGCCAAGGCTCCAGGGAAGAAACTTCCTGCGTTTAGCTAAGCTGGCCTTTGACTTAAAACTCTCCAGTAATGGGAAATTCATGACCTCATGAATTAACCCATTCCACATCTCTCAGTATTAAGGCTCTCTTTTTCCCTGTATGTGGATTCTATATCCACCTTTCTGCAACTTTTACCCATGGCTCTAGTTTTGCTTTCTGGAGCCAACAGATAAGTCTAATCCTTCTTTTACAAAGCCTTCCAATAATTGAAATGATCATATCCATGGAGAGGCAACATGATATGGTGGAAAGCACTTGGCTTCTGGGTCAGAGGACCTGGATTCACATACCATTTTTTAATTTACTACCTGTGAGACTTTGGGCAAGTCACTTAAACTCCTTGCACCACAGTTTCATTAACTGTGAAAGAAAGGATTGCACTAGATGGCCTCTGAGGTCTCTTTCAACCCTAGATTTGTGATCCTGTGTGATCTCTGTCCCATTCTCCAGGCTAAATATCCCCAGTTCTTTAATATAGTGTAGTCACCAGCCCTCCATTATCCTTTGGACATGCTCCATCTTGAAAATGTCTTTCCTAAATTAAGCAACCCAGAACTGAGCATGATACTCTAGATGTGGTCTCATTAGGTTTTTCCCAGGAGTTAGAAGACCCTGGTTCTAAACTTATATCCATTCTATAGTGGGGTTTTTTTCAAGAAAGATCATTTGAAAAATATATCTCCATTTTGAGCAGTAGTTTACATTTAGCTTTATCTTTACTCTTTACCTTAGGTACCTCTATTTGAAAACCTTCACAGTGCTATGGAGATTTTAATGTAAAGCCTAATATGCCCAACATCCCCTTCTACAATCCACTCTCCTAATTCATCAAGATCTCCAAGTCCCATAACTCATTTTCACTCCATTCAGCTGCCATCACCAATAACTATGCCACCTTTATGATGCTGAACTCCAATTGTAGTTTCCTATCCTTCTGTCTCTCTCTTGACTTGGATCTCCTAAGCTTATTTTTAGTTCTCACTACAACCTCCAGTCCCTCTACTCTTCCTTGTTTTCCCTGTTCATCATCCCTGCTCTAGCCTCATTTTCCTTCTTTCATGGTCTTGACCCTATAATTAACCAATTCAACCTCCTCTACCCTTGAGGCTTTCATCCCCTTGTCCTACTGTTCATGCCTTGTCAGTCCCAGGGCTGGATCCTTCATCAGCTTTCTCAACTCATACTGATAAGGTATAGCCCTGGAGGCAACCACACCACTGTGCTAACTGAATGCACCAAAAATTCATGTCATGTAATCGTAACTGGAACCTCATGGCTGAAGGGCAAGACTTACTATCTATCCTATTTTCCTCAACAGTTATTCCAAAATTTTTATACTCTGGCTATGTATTCCTTGACTTCTTTACACATATCCTTGTGTGTCCTTGCCTTGTACATTAAAATTAAAATCACTCATTTTGAGTTCTCTCATCTCCGCTACTCTACTGCCTGAAAACACCTCAATATCTTCATTTGTCATCTTTTTCTTTATTCTTAATTCTTTGGAACAGGTGGCCCTTTATCTTGAGGAGGACTTTGATTGTGTCCTTGATTATGTTTTCTTCTACAGGACCTTGCTTCATTGATTCTCTCTTTCCCTAATCTTCAGTCTCTACCTTTCCGCTCTTTCCCCTGAAGACTTCAAACCTCAGGCACAGTCCACCTTATGACAAGGTCCACCTTGTCATGTAGAAAAATCCTCATTTGAACCTGATATCTCCTCAAGCTATCACCCTTTATCACTCTTTCCTTTTACTGTCAACTCCTAGAAATACTTATCTACCTTTGCTCCCTTTACTTCTACTCACAGAATCACAGAACTTTAGTATGATAAGGAATCTCAGGGGACAGCTAATCTAAACCATTCTGAATAAGTATTTTGTCTACATCACACCTGATCAGTGACTTTTCAGGCTTTCCTTGAATGCCTCAAAGGAAGGGCAACCTACTGCCTCTTTGGTACTTGGACACCTCAAATTCAGGATTTCATGGAGTGCATGGATAAGGAAAAATTACATTTTTATTTTCACTAACCTTTAACTGAAATTTATCATTTCCTTTAGTTACTTAAAACATTTTTTCCCAAGAAGACATCCATAGACTTCCCCAACTTCCAGAGGAAAGAATGCCAGACATGGTATCAAGAGACCTAATTTAAAATCCTGTCTTTGACACTTGATAGCTATATGACTAATTGTTACTCATCTCAAACCTTGGTTTTCAAATTTGTCAAATAGCAATGATATTATTTTTATTTCCTATCTCATACAGTAGTTGGTGAGAGTGTACTTTTTTTAAAGTGTGAGTTATTACAATTACATACAATATTTCAAGCTTATTCCCTCAGTGGACACACTGTGCCTCTAAGAAGAACTACCAGAGAGCATGCTGGGAGGCAAGGACCTCAAGCATCTGGGTGTCATGGAGCATGATGCTCTAGCCCAGAGCTAACAATCAAAGGCCTTCCCTCCAAGGGGTCAAAGCCCCTTGACTGTATTTTCCTTTCACCAAAACAGAAAAGGCTTTGCTTTGGTAAATACAGCCCTTTCGATGTGGGTAGTCTTCTGAAAAGCTGAGGCAAGTTTTCCATACTTATAGCTGACCCCTAATTGCTAAGGCTTATTATCTCATAGTGTGTTACATTGTCTCCTATGGGTAATGAATACAATGAACACTGTCTTATTGCTGTCCATTTGCTTTGCTGAAAGACTGGGCTCAGTGTGGTTGGAAGATAATCTGAGAGTGTTAGTGGGAATGGAAAAGGCTATTGAAGCATCTACCCATGAGCTCACCCCTTGGCCAGCCTCCTGGTAGCCTCAGATGTTAGAGGAGTCTTTTTTTTTTTTTGCACAGTAGCACATGTATGAGCCAGAATTGGAAAGCCCAACTCTGAGACCGGCTCTGAGAGTGTTTGCTTTGGCACTCAGGCAAACTTGCTTCTTTTACCCCAGGCTACGTAGGTTCCTAGGGCTGTCGTTTAGGGAGTTATTTTGCATTTCCTCTTGGTGATGTTAACAGATCCTTTGGAAGGCGGTTATGCCACTCACTGATATATGTATTTAGCTGTGAGACACAAGACCATCAAGCATCTCCCTAATCCAAGAGCTGTTGAGTGGATAATAGGAGCGTTTCTAGGATTCCACAACTTTTAAAAACTGGGCAGGAGCATTCCAGCACTGTCAGAATCATAAATTGTCAGAACCAGACAGAGACCTTAGGATATTGAATGTTAGAGGTGAAAAGGCCCTTAGACCATAGAATGTAATAACATAAAATACTCGAGCTTGAAAGAACCTTAGCAATCATCTTGTCCACCCCCTCTTCTTACAAAAACCCAGTCATATGTGGAGAACTTGGGATATTTAGTCTGGAGAAGAGAAAAACTTAGTACTAACAAGATTTATGGCTTCAACTCTTTGAAGTTCTGTCATGTGAAGACAGATTAAATGTGTTCTACTTGGCCCTAGAAGGCAGAAGTAAGGACAAGGGTGGGGGAAGAGGGAGTTGTAAAAAGGCAGGTTTGGCTTAATTCAAGGAAAAGTTCCTAATAGCCAAACATTTCCATGAAATAATTAGGGGGTACGCTGGATAGAATGCTGGACTTGGAGTCAGGAAGTCCTGAGTTTGAATCCTGTCTCAGATGCTTGCTTGTGGTGTAGCCATGGACAACTCACTTACCTTCTTAGCCTCAATTACCTCATCTGTAAAATGGGCATGATAAAATAGCAAGTGTCTCCCAGGGTAGTTGTATAAATCAATTGAGAGAGTATATATGTAAAATGTTTTACAAATCTAAAAGTACTTTATAGATGCTAGTTATAAAAGGTCAAGTGTTCTGCGTCAGAGGCCAGTGAGTTGTTTTTGTAGTTCTTCAGACAGACGCTAGATATACAGTTCAACATTTATTAAGCATCTTTTTTATGCAGAGTACCACTGAAGATGTTCTAAAGGGGAATCCTGTTCAAGTAAGAGTTAAACTGGGTGACTTTTGTTCGTAAGACCCTTAAGATTCTGTGCAGTTTCGGGGCCAGGATTTTTACCCTGCTCTTCTGAAGTCCAGTAATGCAGTGCTCTTTCCCCTACAACATGATACCTCTTATAATAACTCTTCAATGTCAGGTTAGGGAAATGACTAAAATTAGCTCCTTAAAAATCTTCCTTCATTAACATTTTAATGTTAAACTGCCAGCCCTTTACAAGCTAATATAGGAACTTTTCTTCCCAGTGGATCTGTCTCCATTCCTGATTTCTGAGAACACAGATAGGCCTCCCGGTTGGGGCCTCAAAATTGAGTATATGCTTAGAGTTAATGTTCCGTATCATACATGAGAATGAAGTCAACTAGGGAAGCTGTAAAATGAAACAAGAAAGAAAATACTGAGTTTGGGATTTGGAGCTCCTTTTAGTTTTGTCAGAGTAAAGCAAGAATAAAAGTCCTCTGGCAATAAGGTACCATTGGAGAAGCTAAGGCCCAGAGAAGGAAATTGACTTCCCCAAGGTTGCACAGCCTGGTCAAAACCCAAAGTTGAATCCCAGTCTCCTGGATCCATGTCTAGCATTCACGAAAGCAAAATAAAATCAGAAAATTCCATTTCTAATCTATTCCCTGTTCATTTGTGATTGCATTTTGAGCACACAGGGGATATGTGAATGAATATCATAGATACTTCTATTTCTATATTTCTTTGAGGTATATAAACAGCTTCCTCATAATAACTCACAATAACCTTGTCAGGTAAAACATACAAATGATAGTAAATCCACTTTACAAAAAAAGAGATTGGGGCCCAAAGAAGTAAAGTGAATTACCTAAAGGTCATATAATTATTAAATTACAGAGACAAAATTTGAACCTAGGTCTTTTGACTCAAATTCAGTGCCCTGAAACTTTTGCTTGCAAAAGAACTTAATAGAAATAACTTGAATTTAACCAGAGATCTGAAATCAAGATTGGAAAAGATCGGAGGTTAAAAAATGAGTTGAGAATTATAAATTTACATGGTTATATAATTATAAATATAATAAAAAAATAATAAGAACTTATTTATGTAACACTATGGTTAAGTGACTTACATATAGTCATACAGTTAACAAGTACCAGAGGCAGGATTTGAACTCAGTTCATTCCAACTCCAAGTCCAGCACTTTATCCATTACACTATGCTGCTTCTACATAAACTAGAAGGAAAGCAGGAGTAAACTAGCTTGTGGAAGTCCTTCTCTTTGGCTTGTGCTGTGAGATAAGCATATTGACTTGGTTTGATGGTTCAAAGATGCATCTGTAGTTTAGAAAAGAGTTCAGGATTTGGATTCAGAAGACCTAAATTCAGATGTCATTCCTGAACTACCATTGACTTGCCTTTTCCTGTTGCAATGGATGACTTTGGTTTCAACTTAGTGTAACTTCCTATGAATTTCAAAAAAGAAACATTCATTATGTGTGGAGTTTCTCTTCTGTGGCCTGAAATCTGTACCACCAAGGTGATAGCCCCACAATTGTTTTCCCTGGTCAGACCATATCCAAAATATCTTGTGTTCCATATTTTAGGAAGGTAAATGTTGAGCTAGAGTCTGCCTAGAGGAAAGTGACCAGAATGGAAAGGGGGTTAGAAACCACGTAATTTGAGGATAGGTTGAAGGAACTGTTAATTTTTAGCCTAGAATAGGAAAGACCTAGCAGCTAGATGAAGTGCCATATCTGGGGTCAGAAAAACTCATCTTCCTGCATTTAAGTCTGTCCTCAGACCCTTAGTAACTTTGTGGCCCTGGGCAAGTCACATAACCATTTTTGCTCCAGTCTCCTCATCTGTAAAATGAGCTAGAGAACAAAATGGCAAATCACTCCAGTATCCCTGTCAAGATGATCCCATATGGGGTCAGGAAGAGTTAGACATGACTGAACAACAACAAAGGAAACACTTAGGTTTGTAGATTTAAAGATGAAACATCATCTGCTCCAACCTTCCCACTTTACAGATTGCGATTTGTCCACAATGACACAGATAACAAGTCACAAGTCCTCTGATCCCAAATCCGATGATCTTTCCACCACCTCACACTGTCTCTATGGTGACTGCTTCCAGTATTCAATATAGTCATGGACTATTAGAGTTAAAAAGGAATTAAGAAATCATCTACTCCAACTCTTCATTTTAAAGATGAGGAAGTTGAGGGTTAGGTCTCTTGGTCTCTTGACCAAGGTCATACAACTAGTGAGTGGCAAAGGTGGAATTCAAGCCCAAGTTTTCTAACTGCAGGCTCAGGGTTCTTTCATGCCAGCATATTGCCAGACTATCATACAGAAGAATTAGGCTGTTTCTGCTCCTCAGCCCTAGAGGAGAGAACTAGAATCAATACGCAGAAGTTAAAAAGCAGCAGTTTTTGGTTGGCTCTAAGGAAACTCTTCCTAATACCTGGAGCTATCCCAAAATGCAATGGGCTAGCTTGAGAGATAGTGGGTTCCCCTACTAAGAAAGCTCTCAAACAGCATTAGATGATCATTGTATGGTATATTATGGGAGGGATGCTTAGTCAAATACAGATGAGATTTGATGCTTCTGAGATAGGTCCCTTCTAGTACTGAGATTCTGTACTTAAGTGTGTGTTAACAAGAAGTGGCTTTAACTACAGATTTCTCTTGCCCCTCCTATGCTAATTATGTACTAAAGTGAATAGGAACTGTTTCCTCCCTTTTGAAAACAACCATTTTTATTTAGAATTGATCGGGGCAGTTTGTATGAGAAACCCACTCACCTATAGCTATCTAAGCCAGCTACCTTCATTTCAGCAATCAGAAACGGATTGCTATTGCAGGGCAAGGAAACATGGAAAATGTTTTTTATCCCATACTTCTGTAAAGGAAAAGAAAATGAGAGACAGAGACACAGAGAAAAATAGAGAGAGACAGATAGAGATGGAGAGGCAGAGAGAGAGAATGGAAAGTTTAATATGGAAATGTGGCAAAAATTTATGCTGTGCAAGTTTTTTTTTCCTCTCTACACAGCAGAATTTTCCTTATTAAATAGATAACTGTGTGAGAAAAACCAAAACCAGACCATGGAGCTAAATGAGACAGGAGAGGATGTGGCAAGAACAGTCATGCGTGACTCTCAGGGCCTGTGGCAAATGCACGATGCCAGACATGGGACTTGGGGTTTGCTCTGCTTAGATTGAAAAGAGATACTGTCCTCTTCTCCCAGCATGCCATAGAGCGGGACTCCCAGAGGAGGTGTTGTGCCCTGTCTGAATGAGAGCCACCTCTCTTGCCAGTCCAGAGCTACATGTTTCTCTGTCCAGGGAGCTTGTTGGAGTGGTTTGTGGATATGCAGTGGTGTGGGGACCCTCCCTGTACTTATTTCACTGTTGGTTTGGGTTTGGCACAAGCATTTCTCTCTCTGTGTTGCCAGTCAGTCTGGAAAGGTTTTCTTTAACTGAGCTGAAGAAGGAGCTGCACATTCATTCCCTCATGCTGGCTGCTCCCATTCCTGGGTCTCTCCATCTCACTTCCTGCACATGGGACTGCCACATGCCAGCTAACTGAACCAGCCATGGTAGAGGGTCATTGAACTAGAAGGGACTTTAGAGACCATCTAGTACAATTCCTTTATTTTATGGGAGATGAAGGGGAGTAGGGGGGTATCCTGCTCAATGTCCCAAGCTAATAGGTAGAAGATCCAGAACTCAAACCCAGATCCTCTGATTCCAAGGCCAGGGCTCTTTTCAACACAGAATAGAAGAAATGCTGTGTGTGGCTGGGGCCTGAGAGATAGGGGGAATGTGGGAGATAAGACTGGTGAGAGGAAGGATGCAAGTAAGGATCACTCTTGGCTCTCTCTGAATACAGGGGATCAAGCTCCAGGTGGGTTTAAGAGGAACAAGATAAGTAGATGTACCCAATAACCTTGAAAACCACCTAATTAGAACTAAATAGGTTTCCTTTGACATACTTTCATCACCTGTGATCTTGAATACCATATGTATTAGGTATATCTAATAATTGAAAACCTTGCTGGAGAAGGGGACTTGGGAGGTCTCCTACAGGTGTGGAATTTTGTGTCTTTTGTCAGATTTTTTCAATGTATTAATTGGTTTTGCTGATTTTTTTCTCTTTCTCTTTTTCTTTCCTCTTTTTAAAAATATCTGTTCTAAGAGATGGATCTCTGAGGGAGAGAGGAATTCAGGGAGAAATTTAAGCTATATAAGGACAAAATATCAATAAAATTATTTTTAAACACCACTGCTAAGCCTAAGAAGTTGGAGCTGTGTGCCCATTCTTTCTCTACTAAGGGGCCCATTAGCTCTGGCATGGGTTCAGTCCAGGGAGAACCTGACCTCTAATGGAAGGGGTCAAACTCTTTTTCACACACCCTTTGGTTCATTACAAGCCCACCCCAGTAGCCCTGGGTGAAGTATTTCTTAGAGTTTAGGTTTAGTTCTTATTTAAGATCTCCTCCCAAAAGGGGAGTAAAAAGAAATTCAGTGTACAATATGAATTGGGTATTGGGTAGATATTTATTTCTTACACACAAAAGAAATGCTAAACATAAAAGCCCTGCTGACCAGTCTTATCTCCATAATAATCCCATTCAATATTCAACCTTCCAGCTAAATTGGACAACTGGTGTTTCCTAAATTTTGTTATTTCATCTCCCAGTTCTATGTATTCATTGTCCTCCATGCCTAGAATGAATGTTTTTCCAGCATATATCTGCCTATTAAAAAATCTTCCTTTAAGACTTACCTCAGGTGCCAGAGACTCCATAAAGCTTTCTCCAGTTTCTCTTGCAGATTCCCAGTATCATTCTAAATAACACCCCTTGCATTCTGGTCATCAGCCTTAATAGAAATTCAAAACTGAATAATGAGAGAGAGAGAGAGAGAGAGATGAGACTAAATGAGATATGCATGTGTATAAATAATATATATATATATGTGTATACACACACACACACACACACACACACACACACACATGGGGGGAGGAGCCAAGATGGCAGAGTAGAAAGACTCACATATGCTAGCTCCGAACCCACAGCCCATGGAATTCCTCTAAAAATTCCTCAACAAAATCTGGAAGAGTAGAAACCACGCAGCAACACAATGAAGGAGATTTCCATTCCAGAGAGCCCTGAAAAAACAATCCCAAAGGTCCGTCGCACACTGCACAGGAGTGGAGCCTAGCCCTTCCCTGGCCACATGGCACTGAGAGGAACGAGCAGATCTGAGCAGGATTCAGGGATGGAATCTCTGGCGGTCACAAAGGTCCCTCCACCCACAGGCGCACAGGTTGGTGAGGGACACTTCTGGGCTGGCCGAGTAGGGAGCAGGGTGTCTCCATGACTCGGGCCCCTTCAGGAGGCAGCGGCAGAGGCAGCAGCAGCCACAGGCTCCCAAAGCAGACAGGAGCTCTGCAGAAGCTCCATTACTGAAGGTCTCTGCCTAAACCCCCTGAGGGAACTGAGCCTGAGAGGCGGCTCTGCCCCAACCTGAGCACCAGCAGATAAGCTCCCATTGAAGAGCAGCCAGGCCTGCCACCAAAAGCCCTGAGGCTGAGGAGCAGCATTTGAATCTCAGATCCCAAGCACTAGCTGGGCAGATCTAGGCGAGGGTGGAGAGGAATCTCAGAAGTCAAGTAACTGGCTGGGAAAATGCCCAGAAAAGGGAAAAAAACTAAGACCATAGAAGGTTACTTTTTTGGTGACCAGATGATTCCCCCCTTCCTTTCTGACAAGGAAGAACGATGCTTACCATCAGGTAAAGACATAGGAGTCAAGGCCTCTGTATCCCAAACAACTGAAATAAATATCCAATGGGCTCAGGCCATGGAAGAGCTCAAAAAGGATTTTGAAAATCAAGTTAGACAGGTGGAG
>JAQQSK010013505.1:0-11467 GCA_028658325.1 Potorous gilbertii
ATCCAAGAGCTAACCAACTAAACACAATTTCCAGTGCACTCTGGCCATTCTTGCCTACAAAGGGCCAAACTGTGCTGATGGTTAGGCAGCTAACAAGGAAAGGGAAGGTTATGAATCTGGGGCTAAGCGGGTGAAGATTAAAGTCCAGGCTTAGTTGGTCTCTGAGTTTCCATAAAGTCAATTATAGAAGCAGGGAGATTCAGACTGGGAAGTTTATACTGGAACATAAAGCAAACTATGGGGATTCTCATCCAAGCCTGAATCTCCACATCACTTGTCTTTTATAGAGAGTGCTCACATCTCCACACCTGGACAACCAACATTCTACTGTCCCCCACCTCCTCCAAGCCCCAAAAAGATGTGGGTTTGCACACAAGGTTTAATGTTGTTCATATTGAAAACGAGTCAGTGTGACCTGGATTCAAGTTCTAACTCTAAAACTGACTGGTTGTGTAACCCAGGAGAAAATCACTTCACACTCTGTGTCCCAGGGCAGCTAAGATCAGCACTGATCTGCCTTACAGAAGAAGTTCTCTCAATGAGAATTATTTGCACCAATTAAAACAACAGGTTGAGACCCCTCCACCCTAAAAAGAATTTAATGACAGTTTGGAAATGCCTTATTCAGGAGCTTGCTGCTGGTGGAGCAGGAAGCCCCAGCTCTAGGTGCTAGCTAGGTGCTAGGTTCTAGGTGTTATTACTGTGTGAGGGACTAAGATGAATAACCATCTACAGATTTGTGCCTCCAATTGTTTTCCAGCTGCCTGGTGTGTGTGTGTGTGTGTGTGTGTGTGTGTTCTCTCCTCAGTAAGACTGTAAGTTTTTTAAGGGAAGCCATTGTTTCTATTTTGACCAGAAACTCTGAGGGTCTTCCCTATCCTGAGTTGTTGTTGTTGTGTTCATCCTTCGTTGCCGAAAAAGACCATGCCATCAGAGAAATGATGGCATGACTTGCACTTGACTTTGTTCAGGTCATCAGCCTCACCTCTCCTACAGAGCCATCTGGGTCCAGTGATATTCATCAGGATGACTGATGACCATCCTGAGTGATTCTTTTGTGAAGGCAAAGTAAGCTATCTTTTATTTCAATTCTTACTTTAGTCTTTAATTATTAAAGGAGTGTTGCCTCAGACAAAATGAGACCTGGGAAAGACCTTAGCTTAAAAAGGCCAAAGTCTGCCACTGCTTCTGAGGCCATCACGAGTCATCCTGACCTGTGTCTTGCCAGTAAACTCCAATGGCTCTGGAGGAATGAGGCTGGTGGCTTGGCACAGCTCTGCCTCACTTCAATTTACTTGCAAGTCAAGATACCACCCTTCTGATCTCTTAGTCCTCTTCAGGAATGAAGGATGAACAACAATTCTTTAGGAAGAAACTATTTCACTGGCATTTCCCTTACTTACTGTTTAATGTTTAGAACACAGTAGAATCTGATAACAGAAAACGAAGAACACTATTACCCTGGGCTAGCTCCATGGTCTAGGCAGCCTGGGCGCTAACCCTGAACTAGAAGTATCACTGGATATCAGATCATCTTGTTTAAGGAAAGAACCTTAAAAGCCATCTGATATCTACTCTTCTCATTTTACAAAAGAGGAAACTGAGATCCAGAGAAACTAAAGGATTTGCCCAAGGTCACCAAGGCCAAAAGTGGAAGAACTGGGTTTTGAACAAGGGCCACCTGATTTCAAATCCAGTCCAGTCCACTTCACTATACTGCCTGGCCTAGGGGAAATGTGTGCTAGTTTCTCTCCTCAAAGGTTAGGAATGTTTTCCAAAGACATCCACCCCTATCCCCAATGCTTTATAACAGTCAATGTTAGTCGGTGCTTCTATTTTTAAAACCAATGCTAAAGATTCACTTGCTTCCTTGGCTCCAAGGGAGGCCCAGGAGGTCTGTGTCTGCCTTCATTAATTTTTATATGTGCTCTCTGACCATGTGCCCCACAAAACTAGAAAGTGCCTACTATACAGTTAACTCTTTTTTCTGTGTCATTAGATAAGAATTGATGACCTGGACATTCCACTGGTAGATAATTTTAAAATCTCTTATAATACAATTGTGCTTAATATGTAGTTTATGATTATTCTCCCAGTACTTTTTACAGTTTTGTTTGGTTTTTGGTAAAAATCAACAATAGAAATTAGTTTAAATGCTCCAAACGCAACCAACCTCAAGTTTTTCCTTGTTTCTGTCCTGAGTACACATTGCTATGTAGTAAGTACAGTTCTTCTTATTCTGACCTCAGGGGAGAAGGTAAATACCGATTTTCAAGATCCTCTGCCAAAACACTCATCACCCATCACAATATGGCACCATTTTTCTTTTCCAGTTCTTTCCCCTATTGTTCCCCTACATAGGAGTCATTCTCTAGACAAAGCAGACTACTCTCTGTCCTACCATTATTCTCCAGTATTATAAACTTTTCAGCCTTTATTCAGATCAAGTTATTCCTTATACCTCCAACATACTTTTTTCTTCTCTGTTAAATTCCCATTCACTCTTTAGAGTCCAACTCCAATGCCACTCTTCTGGGAATTTATTGTTGGTCAGTAATAACCTTTAAAGTTCACATGTCCTTTGGTTGCATCTCTCATGTAATATCATATGTCATAGCTCATTTTTATCAAGTTTGCACAACCTTGTCAGGTAGGTGTTACTATCATTTCCATTTGACAGATGAAGAAACTAAGGCATAAAGAGTTTAAGTGGTCAAGATCAAGGCACAACAAATAACTATGTGGCAGACTTCCAACTCAATTTTTCCTGACCCCAAGTTCTGCTCAGTCATCTAGCTGCCTTCATATTATAATTAACTCTGTCTATATCTTATCTCCCTACTAGAAATAAGAACAGGAGCTACATTTTTTCCAAACTTTGGGTCTCTACAAATACCGAGCACAATTCTCTATAAATAGTGAAATTCTCCATTTAATTGTGTCTATTATTCAATTTCATTCCTCCACCCCCACCCCCATTTGTAATCCAAAAGACTAAAGTCTGTTCCCCTAAGTTAAATCACCCAAGATTCTTTATTCCCTCTTCATAGATCCTAATGCTTCAGTCTACAAGGATTTCTGTCCATGCCTTTGAAAAGGCCTGTTTGGAAGATTACTCTTTTCTCATTTGTCCCTTAAGGGGAATTATCCAGTTTTGAAGGCACCTAAGATTCCTGTGGGTCTATTTCATTTTTATACAATTGAAACTCTCCCCCAAAGAACCCCTAGTGACCCTTACCCCACAGGATGGCTATACGTTTGTAGCTGAACATTCATTCAGTTTGATGTGTATGTGTGTTAAGGGAAAAGGGTGAATGCATGAGAAGGGGACAAAAGAATCACCTCCCATAAGCTCAGTATTCAGAAAGGCACAGACAACCACTAGTGGGGGGAGGAGGCAGGGAAAAGCTGGACCAGAATCTACCTCCAAAAATGCTATTGTTACCCAGGGAAAGATGCCCTTGTCAAATTCCTGCTGGCTTCTTCATAACCTTCATAGGCAAGAGCATAATCCATGACAATGCCCTGCTTTGCTACCCAACCACTAATATTTCCCTTTGAAACCCTTGGAGTAGTAGGGACACTTGAACTCAGGAAAGCCTGGATAGCTCAGTGTTATTTTTAAAACCAGATCTCTTTACAAGAATGAAGTCTTTTTAGGAGGAAGGGGAGAATCATTTTGGAGCTTATCAAAATGATTAAAACCGACAGACAGGCTCACTATTTTGCAGCAATCTGTAAAGGCACAGCCATCTACCAAGGAAAACATCCCTAGAGATAAAAGAGTAAGATTAAATAATTGCAAGATAATTTCTTCTATGAAAAGAATAATGTTGCCATCAAAATGAAAACCCTTGTAATAAAACCAAATTACACTGAGACCTTGGGAGCGCTCTGCCTCGCTCCTGCCTCTCCATGGAGGCATTTCTGTGAAAATAAAGTGGCAACAGCTAGAAGCAGGGGCTTAGGCAGAGGAGATGATCCCTGAATGCTAATAAAAGAGTCCCACCCAAGAACCAGCCAGAGCATCCCAGTGACTCGGGACTCTAAAGATCCTTTCACCTACTTCTCCCCATGGAAATCCTTCATAGGGGGTAGTTGTTAAGGGTCAAGCATGGAATCCACCAGGCCTGTTCCCTCTCACATGATCATTTCAATAAGAGCTGGAAAGGATCCTGAAAGTCATCTGGTCCAAACCTCATCGTTTGAAGAAATTTAGGCCCAAAGAGGTCGCAGATCAAAAGATAGTAGAATCCTAGATTTGGAATTTGAAGGGAGCTCGGGGGTCCTCCTGTGCATGGTAACACAGGTTAAATCAGAGATTAGGGTTGAATTAAAGTCCTCTGCTTACAAATCCATCACTTTCTGCTATACCAGGTCAAGCTCACAAGTATTTATGAATGTTACTTCTAACTGGTCAAAGAATCTGCATTCAAGTACAGCCTGGAAAGCAGTTGTAGTTCACAAAAGAGGAGAGGAGCAGGAGATGTTGATAGGGGACATTTAGGAATGTGGGTGTGGCCGGTACATTTTCAACAGGTAATAAAACAGTAACATTTCTATGGCACTTTATAGTTTACAAAGCTCCTTGCGAAGAACTACAATGCATGATGTAAGCATTCTTTTCACCCATTCTATAAATAAGGAAATGGTCTCAAAAAAGGTTAAACAAACACTGGATCTGGAGTCAGAGGACCTGCTTACCTATCTCAGGTCTCTTTCATATAACCTGTTTGACCCAGACTACTTCTCTGAGCCTCAGTTTCCTTCCTCGTGAAAGTAGAAGCTGAACCAGATGATCCCTAATGGAACTGCCCCTCAAAATTCTATGAGTTCCTTTCTGGGAGGCTTGCCTAGATAACACTGTGAGTTAACAGGCTAAAGTGATTCAAGAACTCAGGTCTTTTGACTCCAGAGCCCTTGTTCCTTCCATTACACAATTCCTATTATCTGGCTCTTGATTTGATGAAAATAGAAGATGGAAGGTGAAAAGGGACTCACTCCTCTTAGACACTCTTCATTTTCTTTGGATTTCACCATACCTCTGCCCTGGGTACCCTCCCCCGACCCCTTTCTGTCTTTTTTTTCACTAGTCCTCCTCCATTAGATTGTGAATTCCTTGAGGAGACTGTCTGTGGTCTTTCTTTGTATCTCAGATTAGCTCAGTGCCTGCCTCAGAGGTGCTTAATAAATATTTATTGATTGGCCATTTCCATAACTACCTTAAATGTCTAAGTGCATTTAAGCTTGAGGACAGAGGGAGGGAGGAAGGTGGGGGTTGGGAGGGATTAGAAACATAGGCGAAGGAACATGTAGAATCCACATGTTCAGGAATGAACAATCAGTTCAACAGGAATAGAAGAAAATGCAGGTCTAAATGGAAATCTTAGGAAAAAGTCAATTCAATTTAACAAATATTTATTGTGTCATTAGGCACTGGGTATTTGCAGGCAAAACCAAAATGGTCTTTGCCCACATCGAGATTTCATTCTTTTAGATAATAGCAACCAAATAAAAAACTTCTTAGCTGTCTGTGCATTATTTATTACCTTAATGAGCTGTACATCAATGTTAGCTACCATTCTCGGTATCGTTTCATCTTCATAACAACATTATGAGGTAAGTATAACAAGTACTATCATACTCATTTTTCAGGTGAGAAAAATGACCTACCTTTGGATACACAGATAAGAAGTGTCACAGAAAGAATGTGTCCAAGAACCTCTTCACTATCTAGAGGTATCAAACACACTGCTGGAAAAGAACAAGATTAAAATGTAACTGGGAAATGTTTAACAAAAGAAATAAAAATGCAGTAGAACATAGATGATGTTAATATGTGGCTTTCTAATTCAATATGCAGGCCCAACAGGGATTCTTATGAATGGATGGTTTAGTAGCCCAGTTACTATTTGAGTTTAACCCCACTGCACAAGACTATACTGCTTCTGCTGATCACAGGGCTAGAAAATATGGAGACCAGCCCCATCAAGGACTAAAAGTACTGACCAGGTGGAGAGAAGCAGAGGAGAGGTCTGCTCTGGGAAGCAACTAAATTTTCATCCCACTTCTACCATTAACAAGCTGTGTGACCTTAAACAAGTCACTCCCATTTTCTGAACCTTAATTTCCTCACCAGTAAAATGAAGAGATTGAATTAGTTTCTCAGCTCTTTTGGCTCTGATAATTTGTGATTCCAGGAAAGAAAATATGAGACAGAACTATAATTCCAAGAAAATAAGAACCAGAGAGAAAGATATCTAATGTATCTCTAGATATATATATATATATATATTCTCTGGTAATTGCCAGTGTGAGAGTGGGGAACTTTTCTTGAGTTGAGGTTTGGGGTTTGGAGGAGGTGGGCAGCGTTAGCCTAAAGAATTTACAATCCGTTTCATATACTTTATAAGAAAGTATCTAGGCAGTACCTTGAGGTTTGCAGATGCCCAGAAAGGAGGACAGGTAATTGTACTGAATTGAATTAATGGGCTAAAAGGAGCACATAGGGTCAAAAACAATTCTCCAGAGAGCCCAAAGGATAGAAAACCTTTTATAATGAGCAGATTATGGCCAGGATTACTAGACACATCTAATCTATTGGTTGAAGGCTGATTATCTAAAACTAAAGTGATTTGTAAAAATATGTCTTGCAGAAACAAAACAAAGAGCAGAGCTTTCAACAATTAGGAAGGCATGAAAGGCTAGCAAAAAAAAATGTGCTTGATCAGGGATGGCAGAGCTCGGTAAATGTGAGTGTATGCAGATGTGCTACTAATGTACAGGATGCTGATGGACTGACTAGCAATGAGCTAACAAATTAACCAAAGCTCTGTCAATTACCCTTGAAAAATGGAAAGGAAAGGAAAGGCCGACACATTTCCACAAAAAGCAAAGAGGCAGGAGGCCTGGGGGATGCATCCAGACAATGTCACTCCCAATGAGTGGGAGGAAAGAGGAATTTGCCTACGTCTACGTTTATGGAATACTTCATATGTGTCAAGAATTGTGATAGACACAGGGGATACAAAGACAAAAATGAAACTGCTCGCCCTCAAGGAACTTATACTCTAAACATCAGTATGGAAGGCTCCTGAGTGCCTTCCTCAGGAAGAACCAGTCAAAGCAAACACCCTAGCTTATGTCTCACGAGTAGATCAAGCTTGAGGAATCTGGGGATTGTAAAGGAGAACTCAAGGTTCTCAGGTGCAGAGATCTGACTCTCAAACTCACTTTTGGTTTGGATATTAATAACAAAAGTTCTTTATGATCTGGATTCTCAGAACATCTAGACAGTGGGTGCTATTTAATATTGTTCCCGTTTTTATAGAGGAATAAACTGAGGGGGAACAAGGTGGTGCAGTGGATAGAGCACTGGTTTTGGAGTCACGAGGTCCTGAACTCAATCTGGCCTCAGACTTTGACACATATTAGTTGTGTGATCTTGGGCAAGTCACTTAACTCCAACTGAATTAAAAAAAAACACACAGAGGAATAAACCAAGGTTGATCTTAACAACTTCAGATTCAGCTTTATACTTACTATGTCACTCCTGCCTCTTATCACAGTCTCACTTATAGACTACAAACTCTCTAGGAGCAAAAACTAGCCATTTTTGTGATATCTTCAGTATTCTGTACTCCATAGAGCTTAATGAATATGTGTTATATTGGATGACTATATCATATAAAAGGAGGTAATATAGATACATAGTGGTTAAAGCGCCATTCTAGGGATAAAGAAGACCTAAATTCACATCCTGCATATGACATACACACAGCTTCTCAGTGCACTAGGGAACTGTCTAAGACTATAAATTACTGAGAGTCACCAATGGCCATGGATGGATGGAACTTCTTCACATAATCTCCCTACATCAAAGATATGGATCTTCCCCCATCCTCCTGTCATCACTGCCTCCTTTTTAAAATAGTCTTAGAATTTTAAGAAACTCACAGGAGAAGCTCAGAGAAAGACCAAGAAACACATAGAAGTGTATACTAAGACAAGCTGCCAGCCTTCCCAGAGTTTGTTCAAGAAAAGACAAGCAAAATTAGGTTGTGTCCACATTTTTAATTTCTCTCAAGTTAGAAACATATATACATTGCATGGGAGTTACATTCCAGAACTGTTTCAATTTGGGGATTGCCCCATCTATATACCTTTTCAACAGTGACTGATACCACTCCACCATCATTTTGCCTCCAGAAAGAGGAAATTCCAATTCTATGAGACCACCCCCCCTACACCTTGCCTCCCCCAAACTTACTAGACCACTCCCAGTCTTGGGCTATCTAGGCAGAAGAATTTGTCTCCACCCAAGCTTCAGCAGAACATGCTGGAGTTTGCACACCTGATTAAATCAATTCAGGCTTGGGTTGGGGTTTGACCAGGATAAAACTCAATGCAATCTCATTATCAGAAGGGGACTGAGGGCTGGGGCAGAGAGGAGGGTGTCGGGGAATTCTGAGTCTCTAAGACACTAATTACTGAGAAAAATCATTTTTCACACAACACTAATATAGTTTAGAACCTTGAAGCAAAATAAATAGTATATAAGATCTGGATGAAGAAAACTAGAGGATTTATGGAAATGCCTACTGAGCAGGTTTCATCAGAGCTATTGTTTAAATCTGGTAGAATTTTAAAGGTAGCTATGGGGAAATTGAGGGCATACAGTTGAAGAACTGTAAAACAAGGACTGTCTTTCTTTCTGTTTGTATTCTGAGTACTTATCACAGAACACAGCAAGCCTTAATAAATACTATTTTTTTTCATAGATTGATCCACAAATGTTTATTAAGTAGTTACTGAGTGCAGAAAACTATTCTGGGAGCTAAGGAATACATAAAACCAAGCTAAGATACGGTCCTTGGTCTCATGGAGTTTTCCTACACAAGTAACTATGAAATATTATATGCTGTTGTTGTCAGTCGTTCATTCTCAAAGAGAGCCATACCATCAGGAAGATGATGCCATCACTTGCAAATGAATTGGAAGAGCTATGCCAGGTCACAAGCCTCAATTTCTCCTCTGGAGCCATCTGGGTCTAGTGGCAAGATATAGATCAGGATAACCAGAGACCTCTCCACCAATATTAAATGACAAGTGCATTAGCGAGTGGTAAACCTAACCACGATAACTATTAAAGATTTCTGGAAAATTGAGACTCTAGATTTTTAGCATAAATGGAATTTAGAGATCGCCTAGTCAAATTCCTTCATTTTATAGATGACAGACTTATGGAGATTAATTTATCTTACCAAGGCTTTACAGTGGAAGATAGGTGCTACTATTATTTTTCTTACTTTACAGATGAGGAAACTAAGGCAAATGGCAGTTAAGTGACTTGGCCAGAGACACATAGCTTGTAAGTGTCTAAAGTCAAATTTTAATTCAGATCTTTCTGACTCTAGACCCAGCACTCTATCCACTACACCATCAGCGGCTTTTTTGGTGCCAAGCTGATCTTCCCCTGGACATTTCCAGTGACACTGCTAAGAGCCTTTTTCTTGAATGAATCAATTCCTTGGTCCCTGTTTCTTTCCCTTTACCTCATGACCTCATGCTGTGCTGTAATAATAGTAGTAACTCCTGAGTAAGGAAGACCATCTCACTTAGAAGACCTTAAAATGAGTCACTCTGCCCTCTAACTGGGACTTCCTGTGAGGGAAGGGAGAAGATTTTCTTCTTCCCCTGGAAGCAATGATAACTGCTTCCATATGGCATCTAGAATAAGTGTTCAGTAAGGTAAGGCTGAGTCTAGATCAAAAGGCCTGCCTGCTTCTTTTGGTTCATTTACCTGAGCATAGGTCACTGTAAAATGATCTTGAAGTTGAGGAGAGAGATGGGAGATTTGGTTGATATGTGAATGCATTCACTTAGACCTTTTTTAGCCAGTGAGCCTGAGATTTAGCAGAAAGCTAAACAAAGGCACTGATATAAGACAAGAACCAGACTTAAATACACAGAAAGCTACATAACCTGTAGGATGACGATGTAATTTTTAGTGTTTCTAAAGGGAGTTGGAGATTTTAGGGACAGAATAACAAACAAGGTGAGGAAGGTGGTTACTTTCAAGATAAGGAAAAGTTGTCAAGACACAGGATGGAGAAGATGAATGACAGGATAGGGAACTCAGGATAAGAGGGATAAAATTAATTCTTTTGGTACACATTGCGTGGTATTTCAAGATAAGGGGAAAGGGGCATTAAGATACCCCCAAGTTACAGGATAGGCTATAGAATAAGTCTCAAATCCCCTCAGAGAGCCTGGGAAAGTGATCCTTGCTGACCCTTATAGGGCACTATTTGTATCCACATTACTGAGGTGGATTTTTTTCTAATTTGAGAGGCAACCACACAGCTTGGAGAGTTCGGGAGCTACCAGGTCCTTTAGCAGGTGCCAGCTACTTTTCAGGAGATATTTCCTGAAACTACCATGATATCTTTTAGAGGAGATGACCAGTGGCTAGAGCCCTTGCTTGGCTTGCTAAAAGACACAGATGTTGAAGGAGTTGTTCAGACAGCGCACAGCCAACGTAAAGGTGAAATGACTATTCAAACACTAAGTGCCCTGTGTTTTTATGTTAAGTACCAACCTCCCAGGGGAGTATAACAAGAGCCATAGATTATTGAATTACGTTTTAATTCTTTGTCAGTATATGTTTATGAGTCTTTTGTTTTTTACACATTTATTCTGCAGTGGAAGAAACAGAGTCGCCTATATCAGTCCTGGAGTCAGGAAGACCTGAGTTCAAATCCAGCCTCAGATACTTATCAAGTATCTTTATGTGTGACCTTGGGCAAGTCACTTGGTGTCTCTCTGCCCAACTTTCCTCATCTATAAAACGGAAATAATAATAGTACCTTCCTCTCAGGGTTGTTATGAAAATCAAACGAGACATTATTTATAACATGCTTAGTTAGCACAATGCCAGACAAGTAGTGGACATCATATATAAATGCCAGTTATTATTTTTAACTATGCCACATTTACATTGTACATTGAGTACCTTTCTACTTCCTTTGTGGGGAGACCTTAAGTAAGACCTTAAGCGATTTCCTCCCAAGGTTTGGGGGGCATGGGTAAAAATAGACAATGTATGCAAAAAAAAAAAAAGCTTGATCTCTTTCTTTTATGTCGAGTTGCCCCAGTGTGCAATGTAATCCCCCTGAGCTCAGAGTCCCTCACCCCAGGAGGGAGATCCACCCCCTGGAGCATGTGTTGTTGTATTATCATTGATAGAGGTATAATATAAAATGTCACTGGTCTCTGCTATGCTGAGCTCCTGCCTCTTCCAATCCTATAGTCGCCATATCCCTGTTATTCCTACCGGCCACTCCCAAAGTGCTATTTGTTTGTTTTTAAATGGGTTTGGAAGGTTTCAAGTAGAGCAGAAGTCCCAATTAATTATTTCTTCTGAAATACCTTCATTTTGCCCTGGGCTAGGTCTCCTCCAATCCTG
>JAQQSK010013506.1:0-11467 GCA_028658325.1 Potorous gilbertii
CTTAGATTTATTTCATTTGCATTTTTCTTAGTGACTTGTAGTAACTTAAAATATTTTTGTTGAAAATTTGGAATTATTATTTTGAAAACCACTTGTTCAAACTTTACCACTTATCCACTAGAAAATGATTTTTGGTCTTGGGTAAATTCTCTACCTATCTTTAATACATCTCTTATCTTTTATCCCCTTTTTGTGTTGTCATCTTCCCTTCTGTCTGTAAGTACAATTCTTTATATGATTCCCACTCCACCAAAGTCCCAATAAGATCTTCCCCAGTAGAAATAATTATTGTTTTTATTTGCTACTAGCTAATATTCGTATAGAACTATAAGGCTTGTAAAATACTTTACATGTATTATCTCATTTCATCTGTACAAAAAGTTTGGCTATTAAAAGCAATTGCTATCTGTATTTCTTAAATGAAGAAGGCAAACAAATAGAGGATTAAGTGACCTGACCAGGATCACATAATGTGTAACTGAGGCAGGATTCAAATTCAGTTATTCTATCACTGTACTCATTATACTAAATAGATGAATGGCTTCTGTCCTAAGATTTCTAACCACCATCTAACTATTCCCCCAAAACACCCCCCCCCCACACACACCCTCCCCTGCCCCCACACACATTCCAGCATAGTTCTTAGTGAGATCCCATCTCATTCCTTGTCTCCATGGCATTGCATTATAATGATGTGAATTTGTTTCCTTTCTTCTGGGGGTACCCAGTTCCCACTCTTATGTGTATGAACTATCTTCCAGCTTCTCACTCTTATTCATCCAACAATCTCAAATCAAGGGAACATATTGAATGTTTCTTGTATGACTCTGTTTCTGAGTTCTAATAGTTTAATTTTTTTTCCTACTATCCCCTTTATCTACCTGGAAAGAATGATTCTGTATTATTCTACTACCTATAGCATTGATTTACTGGTTCTGAGTTTTCTTGATCTAGATTTCGGTGTCTGTTTCCAATACTTCTGGATAAGTTTTCTAAATGATTTGTTGAATTCTGAAATTCACTTTGTTTTTTGCAAGATGATTGTCTATATGACTTGTAATCCTTACATTATTTTATGATGCTTTTGTTTCAATCATTCTGGCCTCCCCATTTTATAACATGACTGGCTATATATTCCCATTAACATTAGACGACATGACTGAAGGGTTGTGGAAGTTTTCTATAATGACATTTGCTTAGTGTTCATTCTATGTTTCTCCCACAATTAAATGACAGTAATTAACAATCTACTTTCATTTTTAAAGTGAACATCAATGACTTTTTTTACAATGGAATAATTTATTGCAAATATGTAACAAAAAACAAAAGGCATAAACATTTCTTCACATATCTAGAACATAGTCTTCTGTGTTCCATTTTGCACTTAGGGACAGTGGGCTCAAACTTGATGTAAATTTTCATAAATCTATGGTCCCCCCAAACTCATTGTTATGTAGTGTGTTTGTTGATCTTTGATTCTAAATTTAGCTTCTTTTTAAGCATACTGATTTCTTCCTTAAGATCTCTAATTTTTGCCTGCATTTCTTAGTTTGTATTTTTTTTTCATTTAGCCCTTTGACTTTTTTTTTGTGTCTTGAAGAATTTTTTATGATATTTTATTAGGTTTATTTCTTTGTTCATTTGTGAAGTATCTGCCCACCAAAATGGCACATTTCTTCACATATTTGCTCATTACCTTTCTTTAGTTCACATTTAACTATCAATCACTCTGATGACTTTATTTAGACTGTACTTCTTTTAAATGAGTTTCTTGTGATCAATCTTTCCCATTTTGTAGACCTATCACCATGATGTTTTCCTCCTGTCTTGGTTGGTTGTTTTCTATTCTCTCACAACACTGAGGTTAAAGAACTCCTGTGGTCATTAAGGCATTACCTATTCAGTTAGGATATTCTCCAAGAAATCTGAAAGGTAAATCATCTTAGTTTTCTAATTTCACTCATTTAGGTGCAACCATTTCTTTGAAATTGATTTTTCGTTGTCTCCAGTAGGCTGGTCATGATATGGTTGAAATGTGAGTCTCCTAGAAGTTTCCTAAAGATGGAGAATGAAAACAACTCTTAGCAATCTTTGTAATTTGTATGCATTTCACCTTTCATTTCTTATGATGTCTATTGCTTTTCCTATAATACTAACTCAAGTCACTTAACCACCTAGGTGGCACAGTACAGTGCTCATCCTGAAATCAGAAAGATTCATCTTTGTGAGCTCAAATCTGGTTTCATACTATTTTAGTTGGGTAAACCTGGGCAAGTCACTTAACCTTGTTTACCTTTGTTTCCTTGTCTATAAAATGAAATGGAGAAGGAAATGGTGAACTACTCCAGTATCTTTGCCAAGAAAACTGAAATGACTCAATAACAACAATACTACTAAATAGCTAACATCATGCTTATGAGCCCCTTGTTCTTCCAAAGTCTTGTACTTTGAGGCCAACACTCTACATTTAGCTTTTTTCTTTTTCTAGAATTTTCTAGCTGTCCTGATTCACTGATTTTTTATCTGACAGATCAAAAAAACCACTTTCCCTCCGGGACTATGCCAGAGGGTTAGCTTCAAGATTCTGTGCCTAAAATTTTGGCAGCCTTGAATGGTATAGAGCTTCTGAAGAGTATAGTCTGCCAAGCCCTATGATGTAGGGAAGGAAAAGAAGGGGACAAAGAGCACTAGAAGAGATGAGAACTCAATCTGTTTTGAAGAGAAAGGTAATGACTCTACTTCACCACAGTTTTGACAAGAACTTTGAGGTATTGTACCAGTGAAAGTTACGTCCTATGAAAATTCACTACAAAAATTCTGAGATAAGCGAGGAGTGATAAGAATCCATGAGTGTAATTCTACACATCCCTCACACAATGAGTAATGAACTCACAATACAGAGAAATCAGCAAATAAAGAGGAAATTAAAAAAAAACACAAGATCATTCTTACTGGAAATAAAATAACACCACTGGCCAATCTCCTTCTCTTTAACTTCTCACAGCTGAACCGGTCAGGTAGTGTAGTTTTAGGGACTAATAATGGGAAATTAGGTGCTTGGCAGAGAGTAGGGAGAGTTGATTTGGGGGCAGGGTAATACAGGCAGTTGTATGTCAACTTTATAAAGAGTTGCTGTTTTGATAGCTTTCTACATTGCTTTATGGGAAGGTAATGTTACTAATGTCTAGCTATGGTCAAAAAGATGAATCTTAGTTCACTCTTTAGGAAGTGAATACCATGACTGTGATATTTTGATGCTACTGGTGGGAGGTAGAAATTGTTGTTGGAGTTTAGTCATTCCAGTTGGGGGTTTTACTGGCAAAAATACTGGACTTGTTTGCCATTTTTTAGTTCATTTTACAGATGAGGTGCTGAAGTAAACAGGGTTGAGGGACTTACCTAGGATCACACAGGTGGTAAGTGTCTGAGGATGGATTTGAACTCAGGAAGGTAAACTTTTCTGACTCCAGGTCTAACTTCTATCCACTGAGCCACCTAGCTGACCAGATCACTAAAATTCTGTCTGCTTCATTTCTATCATCTGCAAAATGGGGATAACCATAGCACATAGCTCTCTGAGTTGCTGTGAAGATAAGATAATATGTTATGTACTTTGAAAACCTTAAAGCTCACCATAAATATTACCACTACTGTTCTGTTACTTTGTATTTGTTTTGTATACCTATGAGAAGTAAAATGGCCTCTTATAAAGAACTTAGAAAGACTTCTCCTAAAGATATATAAAGACCTTGTCTTGAGGCCAAGAAGACTTTATCTGACCCATATTTGCTAAGTGACTCTGGATAGGTCACTTAATTTCAGTTCTCCATTGGACAGCTTTGTAAGAGTACAGTTGTAGAGAAGATGCTGACCTCCACTGACAGAGCAAGATTCTTCAGCTGAGGAATTCTCCATACCAGTGCTTCTGAACCGTAGGGTTGTGAAAAAATTTGGTAACTAAAATATTCCTGAATGCACAATGGCCAAAAATTAATAAAAAGTCAAACTTGTAGTGAATCTGAGGTGTTTCAGGCAGCACTTGCCTGTGTTGCATCATGTGACTTCATTGCAGCCTCAGTTCTGAACACCAAACATGCACACTTTACACCACACATGCTGTCACACCATGCAATGCCAATGAACACTGAGGGGTCGTAAATGGAAAAGTTTAGGAAGCACTACTATACCAATGACATCACAGAGCGAATCCATTTCTCTATGTCTATAGTATACATGTCTATACATATAACTACAAACATATATATATATATATATATATATATACATCTATCTATATACTCATATATCTATGTTTACTTATCTATACACATATTCATGTGTGTATATATATATGTAATAGAACAATATTACATATCTAGTATATCAAAAGTCTTACTATAGTTTTAAGTTTCAATAAGTTCAATGTTTATTTGGACATATCATGAGTATATGGGGACAGCTAGGTGGTACAGTGAATAGAGCAGTGGCCTTGGAGTCAGGAGGACCCGAGATCAAATCTGGCCTTGACATTTTACACTTAGCATCTGTGGAATCTTGAGTAAGTCATTTATCTTCAGTTGCCTTGCCTTCCCCCATCCAAAACAAAATAATTCTTATGTGGCCACTTTTGATTTTAAGATTTAATATCTTAAAGTAACAAGACTCTTGGGATATCATGTATGTGTGTGTGTGCATATTATATGCATGTGTATATACATGACCATAAATATAGACTTCTATTTATACATGTTTTCTACTCAATGTAAATTCCATGAGGGCAGATACTGTTTTATTTTAGCTGCCAAGCATCTAGAAACACATAATAGGTGCTTAAGGAATGCTTTCTTGCTTCTTAAGTGATCATTTCCCTCTAATCACTGTTGCCTTCTACATATGACTAGAAGAGAAGACTATTGACAACTAACAATAAGGACAAAAATGGTGACAGAGAGAATAGGAGCTCCAGTCAGGAGACAAAGTGGGTTCTTACTCTTGTTAGTGGTGTTGTTGTCACCACCCACGTGACCAACTGGATTACAGGAATTCTACTTGCCTTCATCATCATCATCTGCTGACCTCATCTTTTTTTGACTGACTCTCTGCCTTCTAGACCTTTCCCTTGCTTTTGTTCCTTGAGAACCACATCCTCCATGACCTCCATCCCAAATCCCTCAGATTGTTTGGGATGACTGAAAGTACTATACAGGGTGCTGGAGAAGTCTTGAGCTTATAACTTAATGCTGCACAACGACTTTTGCGACACTGCATTTCCTTGACTCTATTAGGATGTCCTGGTTTTTAGATCATTAGTGTACAGAACTGTATATTTAGGACTGGGAGGAAACTTGGAGATTAATAAATCCAAGCACTTCAATTTACAGATATGAACATTGAGGCTTACAGATGCTATATGACTTCTTTAGGGCCACACAACAAGTGAGGGTCTGAGGTAAGAGTCTCCCTGACTTCAAGTTCAGCCTTTTATCCATTATACGACATTACCTTCTGATTTTGGAGCCTTATCTCTATCCCCCACAAGCTTAAGCCAAAGACATCTAGTTCTCAATCCACTTTGTGTGCTTGGCATTGCCAAATCCAAAGCAAATATGAAATCTTTGATCCTTGCATATAACAAGCCAGGCCTGCCTACCTTCCCTCGCCCCTGTCTTTCCAGACCAGGTCCTACTCACAAGGCACGCCATTCTGTTATGACAAAGATAATAGAACCGAAAAGATGTATGCTCTATAGGAGAAAGGAAATTGAGTTGTTTCCCTGCCATATAGCTTCTCTGTATGAGGTTACTGAGGTAAGAAACTAGCTAGTTCTGAGCATCCTATCATGTTGATGTGGCCACTTTATGATTTCAAACAATTGCCCACCCGTGGCCTCACCCAAGTACTATATTCTTCAGTGAGTTTGTGTGATCATTCTTCATCCCCATTACCTATTATGACAATTCAATGAATATTCCGATCCCAAGGCCCGAATATAAGATCCGAGAATAGATCCATGTGGCCTTGCTCCTTCTCCTGTGTCAGGTTTTCCTTTTCATTCTTTACTGGAAAATGGATTGTCACAGAAAGCCCCAAAACAAAAATTCATGGTGGTGCATGATATTTATGAGGTACCTAGTTCCTTGGAAAGGTTATTATCTCCAGGTGACCTTGGTCATGAAAGGGTTTGTCCTGCTTGCAGGAGCTCCCCCATAGTTTAATGAAAGTTTGTCTCTCACTCCGGGTCACCAGAGCCCACAGAGTGAAAGAACAACCAAACTCTTGATGACATTTGAGTCTGTCCAACGCGATAGGTTCATTTGGAAGTAGAAGAAGGGAGAACAGATAGGAATCAAGAGTGTAGGGTGTTAACAAAGAGAATTCAGGTAGTGGAGAGATTAGATTTTTTTCAAAACAATTTCCTATCAAACATACTCTCTCCAAATCCTGTTTCTTTCTGATTATTGTGGAAATGGAGACAATTGAATCATTTTTAGCAAATTATTAATGCATTTTTTTCTTAAGGAAAAAAGAAACTAAAGGATGGTTGTAGCCTTTTGTGGTAGATTGCTTTTCAGTACAGGATAACGTAAACAGATTAACTGCAGTGTTTATTCAGTGTGAAAAAACAGTTCCAAGAGCCCCAGGTGCTTGCCAAGATCATAATTGTACCTTCTTAAATACTTTCATTACTTGGAAGTACAATAAGGGAAGCAGGGACACATGCTTTCCATTTTCTTGTCAACAAAACACCTCCAAGAAATTAAGCTCTATTTTCTCTAGAAAATATTTCTAGAATTGTTCAGGGCTTTGGGCGGGTGTTGGGAGGTGAGACTCCTTTCACTTCTTTAGTACTGTGGGAGGGAATATGAGAGGTCTGCCCTCAGACAGGCATGGTTCATTGATGGAAGGCTTACAATTTCTCTGGACTCAGGACAGGCTGGATTGTGTGGCACAAAACAGCTAAATATCCTAAATTATAACCTTAGATAACAATGAAAAGAATATGCCCACACTGGTACTTGTTCATATGGCTACAGAATAATAGCTTTTTGGTAAAGATATGTCGTTATCAGTTACCACTTAAATCATTAGAGAACCAGACATCATAATATTTAGAGCTCAAAGAAAATGGAGAGATCATCTCTTCCAACTCATATAACAGATGAAGAAACTCAGTCTCTAAAAGGTCAAATGATTTTTCCAGAGTTACCAGAGGTGGCATATAATAGAATGGAGATTCAAACTCAGATTCTGACTCCAAGTCAAGTGATCTTTTGATTAAAATACATTGACTCAAAATTAATTTTTCATTAGGAAGTCATGGTGTAGTCATAGGATGTTAGATATCAGAGGCATCTTCCAAATCTTCAAGTACCTATATAGAGTCATATAATGTTTTGGTAGTTCCCGAAAATAGTGCTGGATTATGAAGGAATTAGATGGGGTGGGGTAAGGGGAGAGAGTTGTAGTCAAAAATGGACAGCCTTCCTAAGTATTGGTTAGAAATATGCAGGTACACAATTGCAAAGCCCATATCTACCTGGTCTCCCATTGCCTGCATTTTTTTTTTTGGACGGAGGCTACCTTAAATCTACTTCCACTCCAAAATAAAGGACAACTCTGTGTGTGTGTGTGTGTGTGTGTGTGTGTGTGTGTGTGTGTGTGTGAGTGCGCATGCTGTGCATATGCAACAAATTAACTGGAACTTGCCTAATCAGAGTCCTCCATTAATTAGAATTTTTCTGCACCTGGAGGAAATAGGATTTCTAAGACAGAGAGGGAAATCGGAAAAAAAGCTGATATCAAGGCTTTTATCAATCAACAAGTATTTATTGAGCACCTGTTATGTAGCCAGCAGTGTTTAGTCAAGGGAACAATTTCTTGGGACATAGAGGGTCATTGCAAATTCATCCCAAACTTTTATATCAAACCTCTTACCTTTCTAGTGCTAGAAAACTATCACTGATATTTACTGACAACCCTGAGATACTTCTTAAGGTCTGTAGTCATTAAAGAAAATTTAATTCTGCCCAAGTGTGCAAATATACTGCATTTTCTATAGCAGAAAAGTAGACTATGTTGTAACAAAAAAATTTGAAATAAAAAGGTGCTTTCTAGACAAATCTGAGTTAAAAAAGACATTCAAATAACCACCACCCTCCATTTCTTAGTGTAATTCATGGACCAGCACTCCAAGCTCTGGGCTTTAATGAATCTGAATGGTATCACCGCCCGCCCCCCCCCCCCACACACAGAGGTATGTACACAAACATAAATCATTCTCCATTTGACTCATAATGCCCCAAAGTTTATTCTGGGAAGATCATTGCATATGGTTCATGTCTAGGTTTCCAAAGATGTGAGTAAAACGATTTTGAGACCTTGTGCAAAAAATCAGAGTAACAATGGATAGTCAGTTGAAGGGCATCCTTCATTGCTCCTATTCTACTCCAAATAAAACCACCCCCTTTTCACCAAAACAAAAGCTTGTAGAAATACATATAAAGGATGCCAAAAACACACTAAAACAATCATATGATTCTGTAAGCAATCAATATTATTTTCTTCCCTTTCCAGTGAGTTCCACATTCCCACATATCCCAAAGTCATGGGAGCATAAATTTAGAACAGAGAAACCTTAAATATAATCTAGTCCAATTCCCTCATTTTAACATTACCAGGCACAGGATCAAAGCTCTGAGCAACTAATCTATCAGATGTCACACAGGTCATTAGTACAGGTTCTCTGAATCAGAATAGTATACTTTTACTTCTCATAGCACCATAGTGTTTCACTTATCAAGGTAAGAGATATAGCTGCAAGAGGCATCACTGATATGGAATATAAACTCACTTTTAAATTCTTATAAAGGAAAAATATTCATAGCATCAATTTTGTGTATTGAAAAAGTCGTGGGGGAAATGAGTACCAATAGATTGGGGAATGACTGAACAAATCAATGCATATGAATGTAACAGAATATTATTACAAAATAAAATTTAATATGAGGAATGGGAAAAATGGGAGGATGTGTACAGTATAAACTGACATTTAATGTAGTAAATTTAACCTAAAAAACAACACACAATGACTGCAATACTAAAAAATGAAAAGAATGCTAAAGTAAAGCCAAATGTTGAAATCCAATGGCCAATGTTGGCCTTGGAGAAGAGATAATGAAATACACTCCTCTCATTTCCTTGTGACGGTGAGGGGAACTATCGTTGTGAAATGTTGTATACATTGCCAGATGCAGACACTAAGTCAGTTTTGCATAGTTTCTTTATTAAAAGGGAAGGCTCATTGGGTATGTGGGAGCACACTTAGAAATGACTATTATTAAAACCGAAATGCACCAATAGAATTTGTAATGTTATGGAGAAAAATAGTAGAAAGTTATGAATACTATCACCTCATAAATTGTGGGAATTGGGGGGGGACACATTTTAAAACTTTTTGCAAAAGACTCAAATAAGCAAAGACACTAAAGATATTTATAGATGAAACTACAAGATGGTTAAGCAGATGAAAACTAGAAAATATCAGTAAATATTTCAATAACAAACACTTTTAATCAAGGCAAGTAGAGCTGCATTAGGTACATCACCATGTTCAGTATGTTACATGAGAAAATGAAAATGGCATTGTAGAGAGCAAAACTAGAAAAAACAGCTGGATTAAACCATGTATACGCAAAGAAGCTCCATGCTTCAGGCAACATATTTTTTTTTTTTACCGCTTTGAGCTATTTATTCTTCAAGGTATCTGAATGAGAGGAAGACATCAAAGGCATGGGAAAGAATATCATATCTCGTTATTAGTGTCAAAAGAATCAAGAATTACTGATACACGTGCTTCCTTTTCCTGTAAAATCATTATGAGAATAATCTAAGAAAACATTGACAACATTATCAATGATTATCCGAGAAAGGAAAATTAAGACCCTCACAAATACATTCTACTGTAAATTACATCTTTCTGTGCTTGAAAAAAATACTTGTACATTTCAAGTTCTGTTGCACTTGTTTATTGACTGTAACACACACACACACACACACACATACACACACACACACACTTACTCTTTAGCCTTATTGCAAAGCTTCATAGCATCAACCTGGACTCCACAGGAATGGAAATACACTTGAGATACCAGATAGGGTGAAAAGTACAGTGAAAATCCTTGTGATGGAAGGCAACTCTGCTATAAAATGATAAGCTCAATGATCTTAGACAAACATGGATATGCTTACATGAAATAATGAAGGGCAAAATGAGCAGAACCGAGAGAACGTTGTGCACAGTAAGAGCAATGTTGTTTTAAGAACAATTTTGAGCAAATAAGTCATTTTGCCTATTACACATACTCAAATTATCTACAAAGGACATATGAAGAAAGATATTATCTGCATCCAGAGAAAGAACTAGTAAATAGAAGAATGTATAGAATATATGTGTGTAGGTATGTGCACGGGTGTGCCTGCATGTGCGTGTGTGTGTGTGTGTGTGTGTGTGTGTGTGTGTGTGTGTGTGTGTGTGTATGTGCAATGGTAACCATCTCTAGGGTGGAAGGGGAGGGAAGAGAAAAAAAGAAATTTACACAGTAACTTCATTATGTATTTAAAAGGAACAACAAGTTGAGCAGCACAGATTTGCTGTTTCATGTGTAATCATCATTTTATATCATACTATCTTATGGAAATTCTTGTTTTAGTCCATAAATTAAAAATAATTTTTAAAAGAAAGAAAATCTAGTTCCTTTGATCCCCCCTGTTGTGGATTTAATACTTTCTCTTTGAGCATTTTTGGGGCTTATAGGAGTTCCTTCTCTCCCTCCAAGAGGTTAACTCAGCTTAGGAACATTCAGTAATTTCTCCTTTTCTAACAGGCTGGATTCTAAGACCCTCAAATGTTGTATTACTACTGAAGCAAACCCCAGGAAAAATAATTAACATCATTCTGTAACTGCAATTCAAGGACTCTCACCACTACTGCCTTCTCACAAATCTTAACCCCTATTCTCTCTTTAGGATCCAAGCAATTTCACCATGGATTGGGATCTGCATAGGGTGGCAAAAGAACATTAAAGTTGGAGAATTTTTTGTTTATATCCTTTTGACCCCTTTCTATATCTGTATCTATATATTTCTGTATAGATGGATAGATGATAAATAGATATAATATCCAAAAGCCATTACCTTAAATACAATATATTTATATCTGTAGATACAACCCATTGCTCATTAGTATATAGTAGTGTTTATATTGTGTACACATATACATATATATATATATATATATCCAAAAGCCATTACTCAATAAATATATGTATATATAAAATACAATGTATGTAACAATTATATAACAATTAATAATTAATATAAATAGCATATGTATACACACATATTTAAAAGTCATTGCTCAATAGATTTTATAGATATAGTGAGTACATATATTTCCCAATCATTA
>JAQQSK010013507.1:0-11467 GCA_028658325.1 Potorous gilbertii
AAACCACAGCCTAACAAACCCAAAGAATGAAAACCTCTCTGTGAATTTAAAACTGGTTAGTGGTAAAAACCACAAACTTTCTGTTTTTATCATCCTCCACATCTATGCAACCTCAGGGGGTGGGGAGGTAATTTTCCCCTAAGTATCTTAACCTCACCAAGTGGACACCCTTCTTGAGCGTGGACAATGTCCTTAACCATTCTGCTTCTAAGTGCTCTAAGACAAGACTCGGGCCATGGGTGACAAGGTGGCCAGTCTCACGATTCAGCAAACATCGTCAATGGAAACATTTCTTACTTTACCTAAACAGATGTATTTCTCAACAGGGAGCATGCAACTGGACAAGGTACATTAAGTCATATTCAGTTCATTAATGGAGCTTGTCAATTACTCAAACAAATAGTAAGCATGCTCTCCCAATTCCCAACCTTAAAACCTATCCATACACTAGATATAAATTTTCACAGATAGCCCACACAAACCATGCCCACAAAAACCAATTTCCTTCATCTAACAAAGCTTTGAGACAATAACAAAAGCACAGATAGAAATAAAAGTGTGGTCATGAGGATTCCTTCTTATTTTATCCTTCTCTCTATCCCATACACATTTTTTTAGCACAATTTCTGGGACACTTATTCAATGTCAGTGGAGCTGTGAACCGATCCAACCATTCTGGAGAGCAATTAGGAACTATATCTAAAAGGCAACCAAACTGTGCATATCCTTTGATCCAGAAATACCATTATTAGGTCTGAATGCCAAAGACACCATAAGAAAAAAGTAAATATATATTTATTTATTTATAGCAGTTTGGTTTTGCTTTTTTTGTGTGTGTGTGTGGTAGCAAAGAACTGGGAGGGGATGCCCATCAACTGGAGAATGGCTGAACAAGTTGTGGTATATGAATGAAATTGAATACTATTGTACTATAAGAAATGGTGAGCAGCCAGATTTCAGAAAAACCTGGAAAAACTTAGATAAATTGATACAGAATGAAGCAAGCAGAACCAGAACATTGTACATACTAACAGCAAAATTATGTGATGATCAGCTATAACAGACTTAAATTCTTCTCAGCAATACAATAATCCAAGACAATCCAAAAGACTCATAATGGAAAAAATATCCACACAAAGAACTATGGAGTCTGAATGCAGACTGAAGCATGCTATTTTCACTTTTTTTGGTTTTGGTTTTTCATGGTTTTTTCCTTTTGTTCTGTTTCTTCTTTCACAATATGACTAGCATGGAAATATATTTAACATGATTGCACATGTATAGGTATAGAGGTATATTCATATAGGTATACATACTGGCAACTAGTGAATACCAGTGCTAAAGCCTGGAAAACTCAAGGCAAGATCCAGTCTCAGGTATTTATCAGCTGTCATCCTGGGCAAGTCACTTAACCTCTATCTGCCTCAGTGTCCTCAGGCAGCATCTACCTCCCGGGGTTGTTATAAGGATGAAATGACACAGCATTTTTAAAGCACTTAGCACCGATTTACTGGTATATCAGATTGTCTTGGGGAGGGGGAGATGAGGAAAAAAAACCCAGAACTCAAAATCTTATAAAAAATGAATGCTGAAAACTATCATTGCATATAATTGGAAAATAAATATTCCTTAAAGTTCAAAAAATAAAATAAAACAATTTCTCCAGGTACTCATTATGCTAATACACAAAACTAACCTAGTCCCTCTACATCCTTCAGGTTTAATTATCCTGTAACACTTTCAAATAGTTGTCTTCCTAAGAATAGATTTTTTTTCACAAGGTGGCATGTTATGGTGGAAAGACCACTGGATTTAGACAGTCAAAAGACGGCTTTACCAGTTACAGCTATATTCAACAATGAATAGAGAAAAGTAACTTTTTTTCCACTTACCCTCCATATATATGACCTGGAGCAAGTCCTTTATCTTATCTGAGTCTCAGTATTTCATCTCTAAAATGAGGGAGGGGCACTGGACTGGGGAAATATCCCACATGGCTCTAAATATGGACTTCTTTAAGTAACCACAGTAAATATTGAAAGAAATATACAAAGTATGCTTTCACAGGCACTACCAATCAAAGGAAAAAAGTAGAAGAGTGAAGAGAAAAAAAATCCTCAAATTTCTATTTTTATATTAAATGTATTCAGCATGTGCAGGCTCAACAAAAAAAAAAGAAAAGAATTTATCTGTGTGATCAAAAATATTAATATAATTTTATTGCAAAAACATTTGTTTCTCCCTGACCAAGCACCTGTTCAAAAATGAAAATTCATCTGCTGAAGACCAATAATTACATCCGCAACTTTCATACATTTTCCTATTTCAAAATGCAGATGGCTGCTTTGCACATCTACTATAAATGCACAGCAGGGTACAAATATATTTAAATATCTGCACTGTGAGCTGGAGGAGGGAGATGATGCAAAGAAGGAATTGGAGTTTTTTCATTAGAGTGTGGTATTTATTTTAAGAAAATATCCACTTCTTTCATGCAGCTTTGCAGCTTTTCCTTCTAAGTTCACCACAAAACCAAGTCCTGAACGAGGAAGAAGTCTTCCTGTTTAGGTGAACATGTTTGTTGATTCTGAGATAAACTCATCCACTTCCTTTCTAGAAGCTGGTCGTAAGTGAAGGAGGTACAGAAACTAGACTGCAATGAGATCAACAGAATCTGTCCTCAATTTTTTTGGACCCCTTTTGGCAGCCTGGTGAAGCCTCCCATCACAGACCACTACGGCGATCTGATGAAGCCAACACTCTTCCTTAGAATGAAATTTTCAAATACCTGAAGGAAGTGCTCAATTTCAGTAAGAGGTTAGTGACATAATTATGCTCATTTTTTCCCTTCTAATTTCATGTCACCGCCACGCTTCTGAGGACCACAGAAGTAAGTGTAACACAGCTAGAAAAGTTCTGTTTAATCTGGGAGGAACAAAACTACAGCACCTTAGTTAGGAGTCATTATTCACGGATGAAAGATGCCCAACTGTCCCTAATAAGAAGTGGCTACATAAAAAAAAAAAGAAACTAAGTGGGTCACTGAGTTATGTAATGGCTGGTATTAAATAAGCAGTCTACTGGACACTTTGGGTCTCATTTTTTCCACACATAAAATGAGAATATTGGTTTCTACAGACCCATCCAGGATTTGGAATAAGTATTAATTATCTGTTATGTTTTAAGTACTTTACAAATATTATCTCATTTGATCCTATTATCCATTAAGGAAACCAAGACCTTTCTAAACTTCGCAAATTTAAAAATGGCCTTTAATTCTTTCTTCTACCTCACACTGCCCAGCCCCATCCAACCAAACAAGTCCTACCTATTATATCATAGCATCTCTCCCATTCCATATGGGATCCTCTTTCCCATTTTCAGGAGGGCACTGCCCTAATTCAATCTCTGAATTCACCTTCTGCCTCTGGACTCCCTGATTCCAGTTTCTCTTCTGGATGAATCAGAGAATCCATCCTTCACACAGTTGCCAAAACAATTTTCTAAATGCAAATGTCTGACTATACCATTCCCCTGCTCAATAAACCTTCCATGAATGCCTTCCACATCCAGAGAAAAAATAATGGAGTCCGAATGCAGATTGAAGCACACTATTTTCACTTTTTTGGGGTTTTTTTGTGATTTCTTCCTTTCGTTCTGTTTTCTTCTTTCACAACACGACTAATGTGGAAATATGTTTTACATGATTGCATATGTCTAACCTATATCAGACTGTTTGCTCTCTTGGGGGGGAAGGGGAAGGAAAATTTGGAACTCACAATCTTTCAAAAAATGAACACTGAGATGCAAGACAATTCCAAAAGACTCATGATGGAAAATGGTATTCACATCCAGAGAAAGAACTAGGGAGTCTGAAAATGCAGATCAAAGCAGACTGTTTTCTCTCCATTTTTTTTCTTTCTCATGATTTTTCCCTTTTGTTCTGATTCTTTTTTCGCAGCATGACTAACAGGGAAATATGTTTAACTTAATTGTACATATATAACCTTAAAAAAATGAACATTATAAATTATCTTTACATGTAATTGGAAAAAATAAAATATTCTTAAGTAAAAACCATCCATGGTTTCCTACTGCCTACTAGACAAAAAACAACACTTTAGTACACTGATGGTGTGAATGCAGACTAGTACAGACATTCTGGAGAGCAGCACGATAGCATGAAATAAATCCACTGGCCCTGTGGTCAGAAACCTGGATTCAAAATCCCAGTTCTGCCACATAACTGTCCTCATCTATTAAATGAAGAGGTCAGAAGATGGCCTCTAAGGTCTTTTCCACTTCTAAATGTATGATTCTACAAGTCAAAAAAAACTGATCTTACCTTCCCACCCAGTAACTTCCACTGCTAGGATAATATCCCAAAAGCAGTGTAAAAAGGAGATCTGTTGATATGTGTGTGTGTGTGTGTGTGTGTGTGTGTGTGTGTGTGTGTGTGTGTGTGTGTGTGTAGTCATCAACATTACTGTATTCTAAATAGTTAAAAAAAAAGAGGAAAAAGTTACCTTTATAGCCAACTGGAGAAATGAATACACTGTATTCACAATAAATACTGTTGTGCCATAAAAAGGATAAATATGAAGCATAATAAAAAACAAGAAGACCTATTCAAGGTGATACAGAAAAAAAAATCAGCAGAATGAGCTGTATATATTGACTACAGGAAAATTACATGTACTTAATTTTTTTTAAAGAAAGATTAAAAACACATAATTTTTAGCAGGACACTTAGTACCTCCACAATGGCTCTAACTTACCATTCCTACCTTATTTCTCATCACTTTTACATTCCAGCCCAACGGGCCTATAGTCTTGTTTCCAATCTATTTTTTTCTTTCCTAATCTCTCTTGCCTGTGTGCATTCAGAGGCTGTCCCAAATTCCTGGAAACACTAGCTCCAAATCTGCATCTATGGAAAACTCTCTTTTCCCAGTTCAGGTGTGACCTCCTCCAGAAAACCTTGCCTGGGTCCCCATTTGGGAGAATGATCTCCCTCAACACAGAAATTTGCTTGGAGCACTTTGCTAGGATCTACGTTTTACCCTTATATGCAGAAAGGTAAAAGAACACAGAATTTAGAGTGAGAGAACACTGTTTAGGCAACAAGCATTTCTTAAATGCTTATTATGTGGTGAGGCATGTTGCTACCAGCTGAAGATACAAAGAAATGCAAAAGACAGTCACAGTCTTCCAGGAATTCCTATTCTAATAGGGGGAGACAATACGTAAATCAATGTGTACGTACAATACCAAAAGAGACAGACACACACAGACACAGAGAGGGAGAGAGAGAAAGAGTGCAAATGGAAAGCATAGTGGAATTTAAAGTTCAAAGGACTGTGGGTTTTAAACCTTGACACTGACTACCTACGTGACCCTGAGTATGTCACTGGGCCTCAGGTTCTCCATGAAAGCAATGGATAATCTCTTTATGTTCCAGCTCTAAATCTATGACCTCAGGTAATTTAGCCTCTTCAAGCTTCAGTTTCACTTTGTGAAGAAAAATCAAATGGAGCTGGCACTACCTGTATTGAGAGGTATCTTGGCATAATGCATACGTAGTCGACTTCCAGGTCAGGTTCAAATTCCACACTGGACACACTCCAGTTACATACAGAGCTCTGAAAAAGTCTCTTAACCTTGGAGTGCCTTGGGAAAATCTGGTCTTATCATATGCACTGGTAAAGTCAATTTTCTTACCAAGAATTCCCATTCCACTGAAATCTGAGATCATGGAAAAATAAGAAAATCCCTGTGTTACTTCAATCAAAGCGTTGTTGTAAGGAAAATGCTGTTGAAGCATTTAAGGGTTACACAGAATCAAATCATCATTGCTATCGCTTCTGTATCTGCATTGGTTCTGAATTTCCACACCCAGAATCCTGGTCCTTGAGATACTGACATATTATTATAACATAATGCAATGCAATAAAATATAATATAAATTATGATATTAGAACTGGCATAAATCTTATTTATCAATGTACACAGATTATTCACTAAAAAAATACTACGGCTGTCGGGAAAGCTGAGAGGAAGATACTTGGAATTACTATGGGCTAATGTATGTAGGAAACAGAAAAAATCAATAAAAACCACTAAAAATTTTGAAGAGACTGGTTTTAGAAATCAATTTCTTTAACAGTGCTAAACCACACACACACAACCAATGATATGATTGATTACATCCTTCCTTGGTTTTGTTTTTTTCAACAGAAAAGTATGACTGGCTGTTTGTCTAGCAATTAAAAAGTAAAAACTGCATACATCTAGCTTGACTAAATATGCAGCTTGCCTTTAGCTTGGCTTCCCCTAAACACCAGAGGACTGCAACCAACTCCAGTGTGTCTCCATGACAACAGAACAGAGTAAACTCTGTCTATTATGAATACACTGAGGAAAGCTTCCAAGTCAAAGGTTGTTCCAAGACCTAGGAGACTCCACAATTGCTCAAAAGTGCACCAGACATGGTAATTTGCAGAGACATTCACTACAATAAATCAAAACCAAAAATTTCTCCATTACCCAGATGGCAAACACATCAAGGTTTAAAGTTTTAAAAGGTTAAGTCATCTTTACCTGAACATGTCTCACCAAAGTTAAAAATAAATACAATCATTTCAACAAATCTGTTCATTCAATAAACATTAAGCGTATATACCATGTACCAGAAAATGTCCCTACCCATTTAGGAGTTTATAATCTAATAGAAACAAAATAACTATTACACAAATTGCATTGATTTTGAGTATATTTTGTACATCTTACATCATCCCTTTATCCCGCCCCCCCAAAAATTAGCTTTCTCAAGGCCAAGTTTGTCTTTATTTTTCTATTACCATCAGAATGCCAGTTCCTTAATTGAGGGCATACCCATCAGTTGGGGAATGGCTGAACAGGTTGTGGTACATGAATGTAATGGAATTCTATTGTGCTATGAGAAACAATGAACAGGAAGACTTCAGAGAAGCCTAGAAAGACTTGTATGATCTGATGCTGAGTGAAAGGAGCAGAACCAGGAGAACATTTTTCATAGAAACAGCCACAGTATTTGATGACTAATTTTGATAGACCTAAAACAGTTCCAAAGGACTCGCAACGGAAAAAGTATCCACATTCAGAGAAAGAACTACGGAGTTGGAATGCAAAACAGACTATTTTATTTTTTTTGTTTGTTTTTCTTTCTCATGGTTTCTCCATTTCATTATAATTCTTCTACGCAGCATGACTAACGTGAAAATGTGTTTAACAGGAACGTATGTGTACAGCCCATATCAGATTGCATGCCATCTTGGGGAGGGAAGGGAAGAAAATTTAAAACTCATGGAAGTGAATGTTGAAAACTAAAAATGAATAAATTTGAAAAAAAATACAAGTTCATTGAGGGCAAGAGCTATTTTTGCCTTTCTTTTGTTATCTCCAGTGCTTGGCACACAGTAATCTATGTTGAATACATATGGACCTTAACAAATACTGGTTGACTTGGTGCCCAGAAATGAATATAATGCTACAGAGAGAGCCAAAGAAGGCTTTATAAATGAATCAAAGAAACAAAACAAATTTTTTTCCAAGCACTTACCAAGTGATAAATGTTGCAAATACAAGAACCAGAGTGAGGCAGCCCCAGTACCTATCCTCAAGTGGCACAGAAAAAGAGCCTTTGAGGGAGAAGTCTTAAGGATGGCTATTAGCAAGCAAGCCCTATGCCAATGTCATAATACTATCGATTTGTCACCAACCACGTGAAACCTCCTGCAACTTCAATTTATGTCTTCAGCACTGTACTAACCAAAAATCACAAAGAATATTTTATAAAGCTTGAAAAATAACAACCAAGTTCATATAAAGGGACAAAAACATCAAAAATTTCAAGAATAATAATGAAAAGAAAATTGAGAAGGGAATCTCATTAGTATAAGTTTCCCAACTGAACTACCAAAGAGTAATTTAATTAAATTAAAATTAATTACAAATTAAGTAATTTGACACTGGTTTTAAAAAAAGGCCAGACACTGATTAGCTGAACTGATTAGGTGCACAATACACAGAAAACAACAAATAAGTTAGCAGACTATATGATAAAACCAAATAATGACTGAGTTAGTAAATCACCAGTTTGACAAAAAAAGTTCCGTGAAACAGCAGAGCAATCTGACAGCAGTAAGGTTCAGACCAGTTCTTTACAACATACAAGCTCCAAATGGATACACAATTCAGATATAAAAGTCACATCAGAGACAAATTAGGAGCAAAGGAAAAATTCCCTCTTGGATTTGTAAGGGATAAGTTTAAGACTAATGGTCAATTCTGATTACATAAAATTTAAAAGGTTTTTTCACAAATAAAACTAATGTACATGTGGTAAAAATTAGACAGAAAAGAGGATACTGGTGGGGAAAAAAATCTTTGAAACATTTTTCTCTGATAAAAGGGGTCATTTCCAAGACACACAAGGAATTGATTCAAATTTGTAAGAAATTCCAATGTATGAGAACAAGAGCCATTCTCTAACAGATACATAGTCAAAAGATATGAATTAGTATTTTTTTAAATGAAGAAAACCTAAGGTATCAACAATCATACCAAAAAACTCTAAATTACTAGTTATTATAGAAATGCAAATTTGAGGTTCTTCCCCTATCAGAATAGCAAAGATAACAAAAGAAGAAAATGACAAATATGGAAGGGGTTGTGGGAAAACAAGCATACTATTGTACTATTGATGGAACAGCAAATTGGCCTAGTCATTCTGGAAAACAGTTTGGAACTATGCCCAGAAAGTTTACTAAACTGTACATACCCTTTGACTCAATTATACCAATGAGGGCCTATACTGTTCCCTTCCCCACAAAAATAAAAATCAAAGAAAAAGGAAAAGGATCTTCGTGTACAAAAATATTTATAGCAGATCCTTTTGCAGCAGCTAAAATTTGCAAACTAAGGCATATCTTCCTATAGGGAAAAGTTAAATTGCAATTTTGCTTTTGTCTGTAATATTAGGGTACTAGAAGTGATGACACAGATAATTTCAGGGGAAACTGGGAAGAACTTTATGAATTAAAGGAGAGAAATTTAAAGAAAATTTTTCCCCAAAAAATTACTCAACTGGGATGGAGGCAGATTATTTTAAACTACTTACTGCTTTTTAAAAATGAAATATCAGTTTCCTCATATGTAGAAATGCTATTGAAAGAAGCCTGGGTTGTTAAGATCAAATAATATTAAGTCTTTAAAAGTGCTTCAGAAAGTACAAGATATTATACTATATTCAAATATATTTCATATGTGTGTGTATATGTATGTATATATACATATATATATACACACACATATATGTATATGTCTATATATGGGCATATATATGTATTCATATAACACATGTTCCCAGTGATCTGGCCTCTTCCTTCTTCTAAACCAACTGGGACCCTGGGCTCTGACTGGTCTCACTTTATCTTATTTGGTCTCGGGCCCCTAATATATGTTCACCTTGCCCCTTACCTTTCCAACTGTAATTGTCTCTTATCTATTGTCTTTCCCTATTACAATGTAAGGGCATTGAGATGGCACAAAATTCAAATCTAGCCTCAGACACTTATTAGTTGTGTGAACCAGGGCTAGTCACTTAGCTTTGTTTGCCTCAGTTTCCTCATCTGTAAAATGAGTTGGAGAAGGAAATGGCCAACCAGTCCTGTCTCTTTGACAAGAAAACCCCAAATGGGGTCTTAAGGAGTCAGGCTCAACTGGAAAGGACTGAAGAGTAAGGACAAAATTAGAATGTAAGCTCCCTGCAGAGGACCTTTTCTTCTTGAGTGGGGTAAGGTACCCTCAATGGTTAGTGTAGTGTCTAAAACATAGTAACATTTAATAAATGCCCTTTTCCATTTATTCATCCATTAATACTATAACCCCTCTGCAACCCCTTTGCACCTCTCCTCAACCTTGCTCCAACCTCCCTGAAAACAGGGTCTTATGTTTTTGCCTTTCTCTGTATCCTCAATATTTAGCTCACTGCTGGAATAACATTTGTTTAATAAATGTTTGCTGAATGACCCACAGACTGAACATCATTAGAAGGAAAAAGACTTGAAGACTCCCTCCACAATTCAGTATCAGAGGATCTTAGATTTACGACTGAAAGGAGTCTTAGGAGGTTGCCTAGCCCAACACTCCATTTCAGAGATGAGGAACAAAGGGCCAAAGAACATAAATGACTTGTGTCTAAGGTCATACATGTAGTCAGTCAGTATTAGAGAAGGAATTCAAATCCAGGTCCTTGAACTCCAAATCCACTCTACCATGCTGCCTTCTGGCCTCCACTGGAGCTGTGGTCTGCCTTTGTATAAAGATTCAGACTCCTAGGGTGGAGCCAAGACAGCGGAGTAGAAAGACACACAAATGCAGGCTCTCCACACAGCCCATAAAATACCTGTAGAGAGGGACTCTCAACAAATTTTGGAGCAGCAGAAGTGGAGAACAACAGAGTGGAGGAGATTTCTAGCCCAGGGTGACCTGAAAGACCCACGGGGAAATGTTTGTTGCACCGGACACTAAGGAGAACCCAGCTCAGCCTTGGTCACGGGGCACAGTGCGTCCCTGGAAGGAGGACACCTCAGGGGTGGAATCCCCAGTCACAGCAGCAGTAGCAAGTTCACAGATCCCTCAACCTACAGGTGCCAAAGGTCAGTGACGGGGTTTTTTCAGCTGACCAGGAAGGGAGAAGGGCCTTCCCATGGTTCCGTCCTTAGGCAGCTGCTGCAGAGGCCACATGGGCAGGCAGCAGCAGTTCCCACCGCAGCCTCTACAGAAGCCGCATCCATTGTTGGAGCATAAAAACACTAGGGGCACTGAGGGTCTGATTCTTCCCTGACCCTGTGTAGAGGCCCTGAGGAAGTTGATCTTTGTCTCGAACTGAATGGCGCTCTGCCCATGCAGTTTATCTGAAGATCAGCCCCCAGTGCTAGCTTGATGGAATTGGAGGCCAGGTGCCTGTGGAGAGGAAACTGCTAAGATTCTGGCCACAAAAATCCCTGCCTACACCCAGACCAGTACACACTTGATCGTGCCATGTTGGAGGAACTGAGATCTTATAGATTCCCAGAGTATATCCTACTCTTGACAAAGGACCCAAAAGTCAAGTAACTGGTTGGGAAAGTGCTCAAAAAAGGGAAAAAAAATAAGACTACAGAAAGTTAAGTTCTTGGGGAACAGGTATCTCCTCCCATCCCTTCAGATGAGAAAGAATAATGCTCACCATCAGGGAAAGACATAAAAGTCAAGGCCTCTGTATCCCAAACATCCAAAATAAATATTCAATGGTCTCAGGCCATGGAGGAGCTCAAAAAGGATTTTGAAAATCAAGTAAGAAAGGTGGAGGAAAAACTTGGAAGAGAAATGAGATGCAAGAAAAGCATGAAAAGCAGGTCAACACTTTGCTAAAGGAGACCCA